>JAODAL010023483.1:0-62604 GCA_025379985.1 Phyllomedusa bahiana
TGAAACCTGTATAAAACTTTCTCTTTTGGTTATTGAATTAATAGTTTTTTCCCTCGGGGAGGGTTCCCTTAGGCCTTCCCCCAAGTTCAACCTCATGTTCCCCTTCGCTAACCCCTAATCATTCCCCCATCGTCCAGTATTCGCTTCATGGAACAGCCCTTCTTGCTCAACGAACGGACCGGAATATACCCAAAACCTAAAGAGCATTTGACTCCTTGTGAAAATATTGTTATTTTTTTGTCCTTAGTATACAAAGTGGTACATAACCTATCTCCTTTTTCTTGCCCAAGAACCAAAAATGGGGCACTGGGGGTAAAATCCTTAGAAAGGGGTAAACAACAAAGGGATGAATGGGGTTTAAAGGGTTCACGAATGAAAACCCGGGTTTCGTACCACCACAATAAGAATACGCGTCGACGTACTAAACCAAGACACGACCCGGCTTATACGGGGAAGAAAAAACAGTTCTTTTCAAAATAAAATAAAGGGTATTAGCATAGCTGGGGGCCACGGGGACCCCATCGATTCCCCTGCGCTGTATACATGTTCACCAAAAGGAAGTGTTTTGTGTAAGGACCGTTCAAGCTTTGCTCAGAAAAAAATTTTTACCATTAACAAACAGCATCCTGGCAAAGTGCCCCCCGCACGGTCATTCCTTCATCAACGGTTTTGGGTAAAAAGTGACTTGATGTCAAGTGTACAACCAAACATCCAACAATCAATACTTTGACAGTTTGAGAACTGCCCATGTCTGTGGGCACGGGGCTTCCTTTTAAATACTGGTTGTGGGAAAACATATAAATGTACGCTCCCAGGGGGTTAAAGAAGGAGCGATCCCAGAGACTTTTGGGATGCCCCGAGGTCTGTCCAATTTTTTGGTGTATTTGGGCATATATAGAAAAAGGTATCCGGGGGTGATTTTTATCAAAATTTGTTTAAGTAAGGAAAAAATACCCTTATAAACTCCTCCTTAACATTTCTTTGGATTTTTGTGAAAACCCATCTGTTGGGTCCCTACTAATGCCCTATATATTGTGTTTTTGTAGCGGGGATTACCTCTGTAGGTAGGCTGTAAGCCAAAACCCACAGATGCTCCCCCCTTTTCCGCCTTCTTGAAATTATAGGGGGATCTCCACAACCCCTAATAGCCATCTTTTTTTTTTTGTCAATTACTTTTTTTATTATGGGTAGATTTTTTGCCTTTTTTCTGTAACTTCTTAGAACTAGTTACTGAAAAATTTCCAAAAGAGCAATTTTATGTGGGGATAAAATTGCTTCTTGATAAAAAATTTTTTACTAAAAACACCAGGATACCTTTTTTTCTATAAGTGCCCAAAGTATACAATTTTGGACGACCCCCGGGTCGCCCAAAAGTTCTGGATCGCCCCCCTTCTTAAACCCGCGGGCACATAATTGATATGTTCCTCAACCAGCTTTTAAAAAGGAAGTTGCTCGGGACACTGGTCATTTCTCAAGTTAAAAAAAAGATTTTGATTGCTCTGGAGTGATTTTGGCTATGTACACTGACATAAGTCATTTTTTTACAATATTCCTTCGATAAGAATACCGCGTCAGGGGACCTTTGCCAGGTGCTAGTTTGTTAAATGGAAAAATTGCTTTTCTGATGCAACTGCTTGAACGGGGCCTTCACAAAACTACTTCCGTTTTGGTGAACAACTGTATACAATGCGGGGAACTCGATGGGCCCCTGTGCCCCTACATGCTAATACCTTCATAAATTTTTTATGAAAAGCACATGTTTTTTCTCCATGTTAATCCAGGTCGGTCTTGGTTTGGGGTACGTCGACGACGTATTCTTATTGTGGTCCGGTACAGAAGCCCGGCTTGATCACTTCGTCGACTACCTTAACCACATTCATCCTTTGATTAAGTTTACCCTTACTAAGGATTTGACCACGTCCCCTTTTGGAGTTTGGTCAAGAAAAAAAAGGGGAAAAGGTTTTTACCACTTTGTTACAAAAAATAGATCGTAACAATATTTTTACAAGGTCAAATGCTCCCCAGGTATTTAAGGGATAAACCCGGTCCCCTTCGTTAAGAAAAGGATCTGTTCCACTGAACTGAAAACGTGGGGCAGATGGAGGGAAATTTATTAGGGAAATTTTGCGAACGGGGAAAACAATGAGGTTAAAATTAGGGAAGACAGGGGGGAGCGTTCCCTGAAAATCGCCCTGAGTGCTTCGTTCCCCTCTGATGTCGGCGTCTCTGGCTCACCCTCGGGGGCATTTTTGGGCTTCAGCCTCCCGGCGTTCGGCCTGTCCTTTAAAGCCGGGGCTGCGGTTCACCACACCGGAGCCTGTCTGGACTTCAGCTTGAACGGCTGGGGTAGCCGCAACAAAAACTGAGTATTTGCCTATATTTTTACTTTATGACACCTTGAACTTCGGTTTAATGCTATGAATGTTTTGTTTTTTTTAAGAAAATATATTAAAGGTGCATTTTAACTGGTTCCAGCTATATATTCTGAACGTACCCGTATGGGGGTTGAGAGCCCCCGTATCGAACCTTGGGGTTTACTCATAAAACTAATAGGCCAATTACTTATATATGAACTTTTAGGCTATGTCTACACAGCACACAAAAATGGTCAGATTTATGGCGGTTTTAGTATTTGAAAATGCTGCAAATCCAAATGAATAACAATCCATAGACTTTAATACAAAAAATGACATGTGCCTACACAGGGTTTTTTTTTTTTTCTGCTTTTTTTCTGGCCCAGTGGTTTTTTGGAACATGTTGTAAAACCAAGGGATCCAACGGAAAAATTACTAAAGAAGTCATGTAAAGCTATGTGGGTTTTTGGGGCCGTCTCTTTCACTTTTCGGGAGCATTTCCTGAAAACGCCCATGGGGGTTTAAAATTGTGCATACTTTACTACATGAAATGAAAACCTTTTAAAAAAAGTCCAGAAAAATAGCAAAAAATGAAAAAAAAAGCACAGAAAACTAAAACAAAAACTTTACAAAAAAAATCAGCTTATGAATGGGTTTTTGGATTTGGGTTTTCTCTGACTTTTTTGTCTTTTGCTGTGGACCCTAACCCTTAGGTTTTGGGGGAAAGGGGGGTTTTTGTTATCATTTGGGCACGGGGAAGGGGAGTTTTTATAGTGGAGTCAAGTTTTTTGGTAAATTGCAGAGACAATTGTGGTTGGGAAGTCGCATGGAGGTCTGGGGGTTGGATATTGCAGAAAAGGGGAAAAAAAGATCATCAGAGAATACGCCAACTGTGACCTGGAATTTAAATGCACGTAATCACTTTTTCTGCGGCGCCCTTTTACAACTGGTAGCCTATTATGGGGTTTTCATGTGTCATGATCTGGCGTATTATTTGTCTTTATGTAGTTAAATATTGGAATTTTAAGGTTTTGGAAAATGGATTTTAGTAAAATTAAAGATATTGTATTAGTGAGATATTTGCTTTAAGTAGGGGAATTTTTTGTTTCTCTAGACTTTTATTGCAGTATTACTTTTTCACACATAAATGAGGGTTTTTAAAATCAAATTTTTTAGTGCGATTTTTATATTGTAGACGTGATGAAACATATTTTTTTTGTTGTAAAAATAATAAAATATTAATAATAATAAAATAATATTAATGGTGCACTTTTTTGGAAAAATTTCGGGCCTAGCCATCAAGCAAAATATGACCCAGTGGTCCCATGCCTAAAATGCTTTAGGGGCCGAGCAACGTCCCTGGTGATACATCAATTTAAAATTATACTTTGTCTGGAATTTTGCACAAGTAAAGAGCATTAGGCATGGCAATTTTAGCTTTTCTTTTTGCAGATGGAAATTATAAACTCAAGAAGATAAACCATGTGTGGCCACTGCCTGGTCATTACTAAATGGGCATGTAGGTAATATGTGATCCCAGTCCTAAAGCTACCTAATTATTGTAACCCTAAAAAACCCTTGAATGAAAGCAAGAGCTTGGTTAGCATTACAACTGATTGGAAGTACTTATCAAAGCAGCTGTTATGGGGCCCAACAAGGAAGACTATTATCAATCAGTGATGGCTATGACTGATAGAAGGGTCAGTGGAAGCTTAAATGTAGTCCCATTTTTAGGTTTACTATGGAACCCCATGATTACCCTTGTTGTGTGCATTATCCCTTCTTTAGGACTTTACTTGTTGCATTATTCCTGTGATATAACATCAGAGCATTATCACTGAACTGTAAAATCATGTGCTTATTTTGCTACATTGCAATGGTACCATTATTCTCCTGTCCTTTTGCATGGCTGTGTGCATACATGAGCTCGGAACTGTTACATCAATGATTTTAGAGTTCCTGTGCTGTAATGTCACTGAGTAAACTATTTCTATACTATGACATTATTTTGCTAACTGCATCTTTCCTGTAATGTGCCATCACTGTGTACATTCAGTGTCAGACTGAAGCCAGGGGCCCAAAGGTAAGGTGACCAGAAATTTTGGGAGCGAAAGAGACATGTGCACCACCCCAAAAAGTTTCATAGACCACTTCCTCTTTATACCAAGCCACACCTTTAACAAAAGGTCATGCCCAAAACACCCAACTACTGTGTTACGGCTCTGGAAGAAAGCTAATTCAGGGATTTAGCATCACCAAGCTTTCCTGGACGTTAGATAGCCTATTCAGCATCCAGGAGAGCTGGAGATGCTGCCAAACTGTGCCTGAACCTAAACCATTACACTACAACCAATATTTCCTCCATACAGTGACCATATAGTGGTAGATATCAGTGTACATAGGCTCTGCAGACCGAATATTACCATTATATAGTAAGTGTATTGTGGTAGGTACCAGTGTGCACAGGCTCTGCAGACTGGATATCACCCCCACACAGTGACCACAGAGTGGTAAATAACAGTGTACACAGGCCCTGCAGCCACATAAGTGATTACAGTGCAGTTACATTTAAGGACTCACAGGTGATGTCTTTTCTGATAAGAGTTGTTCACTTTCCTTATTCTTCTCCATCCGGCCTAGAGCATCATGACGTCTTCTCCTGGTCATGACTCATTCCTGCACACAAATATTTTCATTTTTCCAATACCTATATACCTACTTACTTACTAGAGGGGATTATATACCTACGTACCTTCTGAGGGGTTTATAGACCCTTAATGGGGATCTATATAGAAAAGCTTCGTGACTCACTTTCCTATGGTAGGAAAAATGGAGGCCTGTTGTTGGGGTGGGGAGTCACCCATCATTTCTATATAGGCCCCAATAAGGTAGGCAGGTAAATATGCCCCCAGTAGGTTATCGGTACATAGGGCCCCCAGTCTTAGGCAGGTATATGTTCCCCATTATTCTGTAAACAGGTATAAATCCCCCCATATTCTGTAGGCAGGTATATGTCTCCCATAGTCTGTAGGCAGCTATACATCCCCCATATTATTCTGTAGGCAGGTATATGTCCCCCACAGTCTTTATGGTAAGCAGGTATAGTTCCTCCATAGTCTGTAGGGCAGGCTGACATAGGTTCCCCATAGTCTGTAGGGTAGGCAGGTATAGATCCCCCATAGTATGTATGGTAGGAAGGCATAAGTCCCCCATAGTCTGTGTAGGCAGGCATAGGTACCCCATAGTCAGTGTAGGCAGCCATAGGACCCCTATAGTCAGTGTAGGCAGGCATAGGTCCCCCATAGTCGGTGTAGGCAGCTGTACAGGTTGGTGTTAAAAATAAAAAGTAACAGTACTCACCCCTCTCCCATGCTGCCATGACGAGGCTTTTGCTGCTCTCTGACTTCTTCCCACACAGATGGTGTAACATCATCATGCCAAAAGCATGACTGTCCCACTAAAAGCGGGGGAGTTGATCTTTGGGGCCCACCCTATAGCTACTGTACATGAAAATATTACCTGTTCATTTTTAGGACTTTCGGACATAAATGCATTTTACCACATAATACAGTGTACAAAACAGAACTGTATTGTGCAGTACGCAATACCAAATCAGTCATACATGTCTTTCTGTCTCACACATCAGTCTCCCATGTCTGTGTGTCTCACACTCTAACGTATAACATATCATAGATAGACACATGTCTAAGTGGCTCTATCCATATCCCCTACCACCCCCACCAGTTCACATACAATGTCCGCCTCCAAGTTTTCCCTTAGGCACTTTCTAAAATAAACAACATTATAAACATAATCAAGAAAGTATAAGTGAAACCCCCTAATCAAAGGGCCAGGGACAAATGTACGCTGACACTATACTATATAGCCTACAACACTGCCATACAGTAATCACATAGTGGTTAGACACCAGCTAGGGTCGCATCACATGACAATGAATACAGCACTAATCCAACAGTTGGACACCTAAAAAGTGCTGGGCAGCCCGCCCAATCGAATAGTAGAGGCGTAATAGGCTGTAAGCCAGCATCTCCCCATGTAATATACTGTGGCTTTTCTGCATACTGGTATGAACAGGTATCAATTCAATGTGCAGTTTTTAAAATCATCTAATTGCTAATGGGTGAGTGAGGGGTGTGCTCAGCAATTACCTGCACCTGTTTATCTTTCCCAAGTAGCACAGGGGCTTGTGTTGCCTCCTACTGGGATCAGTCTTTAGTCCAGCCATTGAGCTGTAAGTATGGCCTTTTGTTGTGTTACTGATACAACACAGAAGCAAAATAACCCATGACATCTAGGGACTCACAAGAGACGTCTTATCTGATGAGTCATCCTCTTCTCTCATAAGTTGTCCTTTTTCCCTTTTCTTCTGTATTCGGTCCAAACTGCCATGATGACTTCTCCTGGCCACAGTTTATCCCTGCAGAATTTACACACAAATATCTTGGAAATATCACTTTTCCAGCACCTCCCTAACTATCCTCCACATCTGTACAAACTCCCCATGGGTGGGAGAGATGATGTAGGCCATAGTTTAGAGGCAAAATCTCCCGGTGAGTTGGAGGGGGGCTAACCCCCTGAAGATTGTGCTGCGGCTATGGGCTGTGCCCCTCAGATTCCTATTACCAGGTGGAAAGGCAAAGCCTCAAATAAGTAGGTTGGCAAAGCTCTAGGTAAGTGGGTAAATGGGCAAGGCCCTAGGTAGCTAGGTAGACCCTATTTAGGTAGGTAGCCCTCTGCTGGATAAGTTGGTAAGCCCTAGGTAGATAGGCCAGGACCAGCCAGGTTGGTGGGTAGGCCCAGGGTAGGTAGGCTCCAGTTAGGTAGATAAGTAGAACCCAAATAGGTAGGTAGTCAGTAGGTAGGGCACAGTTAGATAGGTAGGCAGGTAATAGGTGGGCCCCAGGTAGGTCAGTGGGCCAAAAGTAGGTAGGCAATAGGTAGACCATAGTTATGTAGGTAGGTAGATAGTCCCCAAATAAATAAGTAGGCCCCAGTTAGGTGGGTAGATAGGCCTCAGTTAGATAGGTGATGGTGGGCCCTAAGTAGGTAGGTGGAAGGTGGGCCCCATTTAGGTAGGTGATATGTGGGTCCAGGTAGACGGTAACTGATGGTGAGCCCCAGTTAGGCAGGTTGCTGATGGTGGGCCTCAGTTGGGTAGGTAGTTGATGGTGCGCTCCAGGTAGGTAGGTAGCTGATGGTGGGACCCAGGAAGGTAGGTAGCAGATGGTGGCCTCCAGTTAGGTAGCTACCCGATAGTTTGCTCCAGTTAGGTAGGTAGCTGTTGGTGGGACCCAGTTATGTAGGTAGCTAATGGTTGGTTCCAGTTAGGTAGGTAGCTGATGGTGGGCTCCAGGTAGGTAGGTAGCTGATAGTGGGCCCCAGAAAGGTAGGGGGCAGATGGTGGGCCCCAGTTAGGTAGATAGCTGATGGTTGGCTCCAGTTAGGTAGGTAGCTGATGGTGGGCCTCAGGTAGGTAGGTGATATGGGGCCCGAGATAGCTAGGTAGTTGATGGTAGGCCCCAGGTGGGTAGGTAACTGATTGGTGGGTTCAGATAGGTGGTAGCTGATAGTGGGCAATACAATACTTGGAAATCCCTAAAGAAGCATTTATGCTATCTATCATACATGAAAAAACTTTGAGATTCTTAGTTCACATGTTTTTGATCAAAAAATGCTTAAGCCACCCACAAACTTACAACGTGATCTCAGGTCGGGTGGTCCTACTCTATCTTTACCAGCCTGTGAAAGTGGGCAGGGTGCAAGAAACCAAAATGGAGGCATCCCTTCCTCCCTATATAGATTAAAATAAATATATGCCAAATACAACGTATAGTTCTGCACAAAAAAAAAAAAAAACATTTCTGAAAAAACACCATGTGAACCTGGGTGCCACTGGCAGGGTTGCGGCATATATATACACACACGCACACCATTACCAGTGACACACCACTGCAAAAAGGGCAATACAATACTTTGAGATTCTTAGTTCACATGTTTTTGATCAGAAAATGCTTAAGCCACCCCCTAACAAGGTTTTTTCATGTATGATAGATAGCATAAATGCTTCTTTAGGGATTTCCAAATATTGTATTGCCCTTTTTGCAGTGGTGTGCCACTGGTAATGGTGTGTGTGTGTGTATATATATGCCGCAACCCTGCCAGTGGCTTCCAGGTTCACATTGTGTTTTTTCAGAATTTTTTTTTTTTTTGTGCAGAGCTATACGTTGTATTTGGCATATATTGCTTTTAATCTATATAGGGAGGAAGGAGTGCCTCCATTTTGGTTTCCTGCACCCCGCCCATTTTCACAGGCTGTTATATGAGTGCAGCTTGCAAGGTTGGTGTTTTTTAATTTCTTTCTTTTTGGATAATGGAGGTCGGTTGACCCAATGAGTGGCCTGAATTTGGCTCTATTGAGAGGTAAAGATAGCGTAGGACCACCCGACCTGAGATCACGTTGTAAGTTCATGGGTGGCTTAAGAAGTAGAAGAGTGAAGAAATCAGGCGATACCTTTTTCAGGCTAACTGAGTATATTTGATGGTGAGCTTTCGAGAGAACTAGCTCCCTTCAGACAAGATGTTATACAAGAAATTGAAAATTCACAGACTTTTTATACACAAAAGACATGGACCTTAAAAGGGTCCTAGAATTCTTAAAAATAACAAAATGCAGTAAGTGGAGAAGTCATTTACAACAGTTCAAGACATCAACTATCTGGAAACTTGTGAGGCATGACGGAGGGGTCAGTAAATCTGCGTCTTATCTCGCAGCCATCAGGGGCAATTTGTGGCCATCACAGTTCACACATAGTTTGACATAAAGCTGGCATGAATATTTAGCCCATTTTGCAGAGTCTGAAATTTTTGCATTAATTTAAATTCCCACTCCTTTCTCTCCCTCTGCGTCTTAAAGTGTCCCATTAAAATCATAATTTTCAGATCTTCAATACAATGGTCATCTCTGGAGAAGTGTTGTGCCACTGGAAGATCAGTTCTGCTGTTATTAATAGTGAATCTGTGGGAGTTCATGCGCTGGCTGAGTCTCTGCCCTGTTTCCCCCACATAGAGGCCTGTGGTGGGACATTGCACACACATGATCAGATAAACCACATTGCTAGACCTGCAGGAAAATGTCCCCCTAATTCTGTGCACCTGTTGGGATTGTGGGACAGGTACACTGTCAGCGGTGTGGATGTGACTGCAGGTCTTGCACCTGTTCTGCAGGCAGGGTGACGTGCCATTTTCAGTTGGGGCATTTCTTGATCAAAAACATGTGAACTAAGAATCTCAGAGTTTTTTCATGTATGATAGATAGCATAAATGCTTCTTTAGGGATTTCTAAGTATTGTATTGCCCTTTTTGCAGTGGTGTGCCACTGGTAATGGTGTGCGTGTGTATATATATGCCGCAAAAGGTCAGTTCCCATCTGAAAGGTCTAAGCTGGCCTTCGTGGTCAGTCTGCTTTCGGGAAAAGCCCTGGCCTGGGCAACTTCACTTTTCGACCGAGGCGACCCCGTCATGCGTGATCTTTGCACTTTTCTTCAGGAGTTCCGAAGTGTGTTCGAGGAACCCGCCCGAGCATCCTCAGCGGAAACAGCGTTGCTGAACCTGCAACAAGGGAATTCCCCTGTAGGGGACTACGCTGTGCAATTTCGCACTCTGGCTTCGGAATTAGCCTGGAACGAAGCAGCGTTGTGTGCCACATTCAAGAAGGGTCTCTCCAGCCAGATTAAGGATGCTCTCTCCATCAGGGATCCTCCATCTTTCTTGAGTAAGCTTATCCATCTAGCCACTCGCATTGACATACGCTTCTCTGAGAGACGGGAGGAGCTTCGTCAGGAATGTGAGCCAAGCCAATCACGCCATCTGCCCCGTCTAGCACCGGTGTTCCCACGGCCTCCTTCGCAGCCGGACGTCGAAGAAGCCATGCAGGTGGACAGGGCCCACCTAACACCACAGGAGCTCTCCCAACGTCATATGAAGAATCTCTGTCTCTAGTGCGGCAGCCCTGAACATTTCCGCAGAGGTTGTCCGCTTCGCCAGCAATGTCCGGGAAACGCACGCAACTAGGCTTCGTGGGAGAGGTGTCCCTAGGTGTGAGCAATTCCTCTCCTCATCTCACTCTATCGGTTCAGATCACTACCAATTCCGGTATTTCGTTCCAAGGAACCGCCTTCCTGGACTCTGGATCAGCCGGAAATTTTATGGACGCTACCCTGGTGACAAAATATCGCCTCCTGGTGGTTAGCTTAGACCAACCCCTGGTCATCTCGTTTGTCAGCAGTGAACTGCTGAGTGACTCTATCCACTTTTGGACGGAACCGGTGTCTCTGCAAGTGGGAGCTTTACATAAAGAGAGGATCGCATTCTTCGTGTTACCCCGTTCATCCTCAGCCATCCTTCTGGGGCTTCCATGGCTGCAGCATCACGCCCCTATGCTGGACTGGAAGACGGGCGAAGTTATGCATTGGGGCCGGGACTGCCAGTCTCGCTGCTTTGTGGCACCTCGCTCGGTGCGCCCCACTCCTCCACGACTATCTCCCAAGCCTCTACTGGGTCTACTGGCGCAGTATCAGGACTTCCAGGATGTTTTTTCTGAAAAACAAGCGGAGACTCTTCCTCCTCATCGTCCCTATGACTGCCCGATTGACCTACTGCTCGGCCCAGTCCTCCCCGGGGTAGGGTTTACCCTCTCTCTGTACCCGAGACCCAGGCGATGTCTGCCTACGTTCAAGAAAATCTAAGTAAGGGCTTCATCCGCAAATCTACCTCACCCGGTGCCGGTTTCTTCTTCGTGGAAAAAAAGGACGGGTCACTGCGCCCTTACATTGATTACTGTGGCCTCAACAAAATCACCATTAAAAACCAGTATCCGTTACCGTTAATCACCAAACTCTTTGACCGTCTTCGGGGGCCAGAATTTTTTCTAAGTTGGATCTGCAAAGAGCCTACAACCGCATTTGGATCAGAAAGGGGGACGAGTGGAAGACGGCCTTCAACACTCGGGATGGGCATTTCGAATACCCGGTGATGCCCTTCGGTCTGTGTAACGCCCCCGCAGTCTTCCAGGAATTCGTTAACGATATTTTCCGAGACCTCTTGTATACCTGCGTAGTGGTTAACCTGGACGACATTCTGATTTTCGCACCCGATCCGGAGTCTCACCAGTCCCATGTGCGCCAGGTTCTGAGGCGTTTGCGCAACAATCACCTCTATACCAAACTTGAAAAGTGCCTTTTCCACCAGACCAGCCTCCCGTTTCTCAGATACATTATCTCCGACAAGGGGCTACAAATGGATCTTGCTAAACTGTAAGCTGTCCTTCAGTGGCCTTGACCTGTCGGTCTTCGGGCCATATAACATTTCTTGGGGTTCGCATATTACTACAGGCAGTTCATTCCACACTTCTTGACTTTGATAGCCCCTATTGTGGCCCTCACCAGAAAGCATGGTGATTCCAGACTATAGCCGCCAGCCGCTGAAGAGGCCTTCAGCAAGCTAAAGGCCGCCTTTGCCTCGGCACCCGTTTTATCCCGTCTGGATACAGAGAACCCATTCTTCTTGGAGGTCGACGCCTCTTCAGTGGGGGCTGGAGCGGTTCTCACCCAAAAGGGCCCTAAAGGCAAGACACGGACCTGCGGGTTCTTTTGAAAAACCTTCTTTCCCGTTGAGAGAAACTACACCATCGGGGATCGGGAGCTACTGGCCATTAAGCTTGCCTTGGAGGAATGGTGACACCTCCTGGAGGGTGCTTGGTATCCTGTAAATATCTTCACCAATCATAAGAATCTCCTCTACCTCCAAACAGCGCAACGTCTGAACCCATGCCAAGCCAGGTGGTCGTTGTTTTTCTCTCGTTTTAATTTTGTTATCCATTTCCGACCAGCGGAAAAGAATATCAAAGCCGATGCCCTTTCTCGTTCCTCAGATGTTAGTGGAGAAAAAGTGGCCACCCCTCAGCACATTGTACCCCTTGAATGTCTGATATTCACGGCTCCCATAAACCTCCAACGTGTACCCCCGGGCAAGATGTACGTGCGCCCTGCGCTCCAGAAAAGGGTACTGGACTGGGGTAATTCTTCTCGAATAACCAGACATCCTGGGGTACAGAAGTCTTATTCCCTGATTGCCCGTTTTACTGGTGGCCTGAGTTGGCCAAAGACGTGAAAGAATTCGTGGAAGCTTGTACCACTTGTGCTTGCAATAAATCAGCTCGTCTAAAACTGGCGGGGCTGCTGCTACCTCTGCCAGTTCCTAACAGTCCATGGGTTCACATCGCTATGGACTTTATCACCGACCTACCTCCCTCTGCAGGTAATACGGTTATTTGGGTGGTCACGGACAGATTCTCCAAAATGGTGCAATTCGTTCCGCTGCCTGGCCTTCCTTCCGCCCCACGTCTAGCCAATCTCTTCTTTCAACATATTTTCCGGCTGCATGGACTTCCCCAACATATCGTCTCGGACCGGGGAGTTCAGTTTGTCTCTAGATTTTGGCAGGGCCTCTGTGCACAATTACAAGTCAAACTGGACTTTTCCTCTGCTCAACACGACGATTGGTCTAGCTTGTTGCCATGGGCGCGAATTTTAATAAAATTCTCTGAACTCCGAGTCTGCCGGAGCATCTCCTCTTTTCGTCGACGACAGCCGGCCCCCTTGGCCACCCTTCCCGCTGCCCTCCGCCTCCTCCAATGTGCCAGCGGTAGACAGTCTCATCCGTGACTTATCTGTCATTTGGGAGAAGACACGCCA
This sequence comes from Phyllomedusa bahiana, assembly GCA_025379985.1. Classification (NCBI taxonomy): domain Eukaryota; kingdom Metazoa; phylum Chordata; class Amphibia; order Anura; family Hylidae; genus Phyllomedusa; species Phyllomedusa bahiana. The sequence continues at coordinate 13,127 of JAODAL010023483.1, forward strand.
ATCTCTGCTTCAGGCCTCAGCCCGCATGAAGGTTCAGGCAGACAAGAAAAGGAGACCCCCTCAGTCCTTTGCCCTTAGAGATAGGGTATGGTTGTCTGCCCGATATGTCTGCCTCAAAATTCCCAGCTATAAGCTTGGCCTACGGTTTCTTGGTCCCTTTGAAGTCCTGAGGCGCATCAATCCTGTGGCCTACAAACTCCGGCTCCCTCCTACTATGCACATCCCAAACTCCTTCCACGTCTCCTTGCTGAAAACGGTCATCCTCAATCGGTTCTTGCGACCTGTAGCTCTCCAGGCTCCCGTAGCTGACTCCACTAATGTTTTTACGGTTAAGGAGATCTTGGCCATGAAGACGGTTAGGGGGAGACGATTTTTCTTGGTTGACTGGAAGGGGTTTGGGCCGGAGGAAAGGTCGTGGGAGCCGGAGGACAACATCCTGGGCCGCGACCTTCTGACAAGGATTTTGCAGGCTAGAAAGAGGGGGAGGCCTAAGGGGGGGGGTGGTATTGTGACGGGTGTCCGCGAGACCCCCGTGTCGGGTCGCGGGCACACCCGCATCCCCGCCGCGGCGCCCGCTGCGACCCAGTCCGTGGGACAGTGCGCCGGTGATTGGTTTTCACCGGGCGCTGATCCTATTTAAGTCCTACCTCTTCCCCTTGATACTTGCCGAATTGGTAGTGCCCTGTGCCTTGAGAGGAAGCGTTCCTGTAGTATCTAGTGTTGTTCCGTGTACCGTATCCTCTGCCTCCGTCCCTCGACCATGAACCTTTGCCGTCTGTCCCGACCTTCCTGCCTGTCCCCGACTACGAGTCTGCTCCACGATTTTGTACCTCGCTGCACCTCGGTCGCCACCGCAAGCAAGTCACGTCAGGGGTAGCAACCTGGTAGCAATTCGCCTCAGCAAGTCCATCCCGCTTTGCGGCAGGCTCTGGTGAAAACCAGACCTACTTAAACTCCGCTCCCTGGTGTGGTTTATACCATCGCTTGCGGTGGTCCAGAGGATCCACATCTCTGGTTTGCTTTTTGGTAAGCCAAACTTGACATTCTTTTGGTAATAGTGTGGTATCCTCGGATTGTCATATAGGTAATAAAAACAGGCAAACCATACTATCTACTAAACGTATTGGTACCTTTGCCTGTCTGAATTACCAACTGTCACGGACGCCCCTGCGACCACTGTCCCGGGTCGCAGGCGCGCCCGTGCTCCTGCACCGAGCGGAGCCCCGTCCCGCACGTCGGGTTCGGGGTCCGCTCGCCTCCCCGTCCCCGCCGGCATGCACTTACCCGGCCACGCTCCTGCTCAGGCTGCTTCCGTGTCCCGGCGCGTAGCTCCGCCCCTAGAGGCGCGCGCGCGTCGGCAATTTGAATTTAAAGGGGCAGTGCGCCGGTAATTGGTTCATTGCCGGGCACTGCTCCTATTTAGTCCTGTCACTTCCTGCCGGCCCTCACCGGATCCTTGGTGTTCATACCCATGGTGAAAGTGTTCCTGAGCGTTCCAGTATTGCCTTCCTGTGTACCGACCCTCTGCTACGTCTACCGTCTACGAACCTTGCCGCCTGCCCCGACCACCTGCTTGTCTACCGTCCACGAACCAGAGCCTGTCCTGACCTTCTGTCTGTCCTTGACTACGAGCCTGCCTGCCGTTCCTGTACCTCGCACCCTTGGCCGCCACCGCAGGCAAGCCCCGCCAGTGGTAGTGACCTGGTGGACACCCGCCGCAGCAAGACCATCCCGCTTTGCGGCGGGCTCTGGTGAAAACCGGGTCCCACTTAGATTCCACTCCCTGGTAGGGGCTTACGCCATCGCCTGCGGTGGTCCAGTGGATCCACCTCCAGAATCGTTACAGTAGGATCCGGCCATGGATCCCGCCAAGGTACCCTTGCCAAGTGTTGCCAGCATCACCAACGTCGTGGTCAAGCAATCACAACAGATTGCGCAGCAAGCGCAGCAGCTCGAGCAACTCTCCTCCTTGGTGCAGCAGCTCGTCACCGTCCAGCAGCAGCCACCGCCATCTCCAGTTGCTCCTGCCCCAGCGGTTCCGGTGATCCCCAGGGGACCCAAGCTTCGGCTGTCACTCCCATCCAAGTTCAGCGGTGACCCGAAACTATGCAGGGGGTTTATCACTCAATGCTCTATGCACGTGGAGCTGATGACCGACCAGTTCCTGTCCGAACGTGCGAAGGTGGCTTTCGTGGTCAGCCTCCTCTCCGGGAAGGCCCTGGCATGGGCTACACCCCTATGGGACAGAGATGATCCGGTGACGGCGGATCTACAGTCATTCCTCAGTGAGTTCCGCAACGTCTTCGAGGAACCAGCCCGTTCCTCCTCCGCTGAGATGGCCCTCCTAAATCTACGCCAGGGAGACCTGTCTGTAGGAGACTACGCGGTGCAATTCCGTACGCTGGCCTCTGAACTGACATGGAACGAGGCCGCACTATGTGCTACGTTCAAGAAGGGACTCTCAAGTCGAGTTAAAGACGTCTTGGCCGCTAGAGACCTCCCGTCCTCCCTTAGCGACTTGATCCGGTTGGCGACCCGCATCGATATACGCTTCATTGAACGGGAGGAGGAGCTTCTGCAAGAGCGCCAGTCAGCCCAGCCTCGCCGGTTTCCTCGCCTGGCACCGATGTTCCAGGGGCCTCCTGCGCCACAGCCTCCAACACCCACCGACGAGCCCATGCAGATTGATCGGGCTCGCCTCTCTGAGCAAGAATTGGCCCAGCGGCGACAACTAGGCTTGTGTCTCTACTGTGGCAGCCCAGAGCATTTTCGGAGGACTTGTCCCAAGCGCCCCAAGGCTGCGGGAAACTCCCGCACCTAGGATCTGTGGGAGAGGCATTCCTAGGTGCAACCTCCTCCTCTCCACGCCTGTTGATGCCTGTGCAGGTCGTGTCAGAGTCTGGTATCACATTCCAGGTTCCGGCGTTTCTGGACTCGGGCTCAGCCGGGAACTTCATCCACCAGCCTCTAGTGAGGCGGTATCGGCTTCCAGTGGTACGTCTGGAGAAACCGCTTGTCATCTCATCAGTCAGCGGGGAGCTGCTTAGCGACACCATCCAGTTCGTCACCAAGCCACTGTCCCTCCATGTGGGGGCACTGCATAAGGAGGAGATCGCCTTCTATGTGTTGCCTCGCTCCTCGTCGGCGATCCTCCTCGGACTCCCATGGCTACGGCTCCACTCTCCTATCCTGGACTGGTCTACTGGAGAGGTGATTCGTTGGGGTCCCAACTGTCGGGGGCGTTGTTTGGTGGCACCTCGCCCGGTGCTTCCCTGCTCTCGCTTAACCCTTCAGGAGCCGCCGCCCGAATATCTGGAGTATGCCGATGTGTTCACCAAGAAACAAGCCAATCCATGCAGTTGGCCTGTCGAGGCCGAGGAGGCGTTTGTGAAGCTCAAATCCGCCTTCGCTACGGCTTCAATCCTTGCACGTCCAGACCCCGCGAAACCCTTCACTCTGGAAGTGGATGCTTCGTCTGTGTCTTCGTCTGTATCTACTCGGACCACAAGAACCTCCAATATCTGCAGACTGCTCAGCGACTTAACCCACGCCAGGCCAGGTGGTCGCTCTTCTTCTCCCGGTTCGACTTTCAGATCCATTTCAGGCCAGCCGAGAAGAATGTGAGAGCTGATGCCCTCTCCCGTGCTTCCGACGTGGTGGGTGAAGAGACCTCTCCTGAACACATCATCCCCCCAGAACGTCTCATCTCGGCTGCTCCAGTGGACCTCCGGAAGGTCCCTCCTGGAAGGACTTATGTGCGTCCTGCTCTCCGCAGACGTATCTTGAAATGGGGACATTGCTCATTGGTGGCTGGCCATCCCGGCGCCCGAAGAACCTTCCACCTGATATCCCGGTTCTATTGGTGGCCAGAGCTGGAGAAGGATATCAAGGACTTCGTTGCATCTTGCGACTCCTGTGCCCGGAACAAGATGCCACGTCACAAGCCGGCAGGCCTACTTCAGCCACTTCCCGTTCCCACTCAACCCTGGACCAACATTTCGATGGACTTTATAACCGACCTCCCTCCGTCGTCTGGCAACACCATTATCTGGGTGATTACTGATCGCTTTTCCAAAATGGCGCACTTCGTCCCGTTGCCAGGGCTGCCATCCGCCTCCTGGCTAGCTGAGTTATTCTTCATCCATGTGTTCCGGCTCCATGGACTCCCTCAGCAAATTGTCTCGGACCGGGGAGTTCAATTTGTCTCCAGGTTTTGGCGAGCTCTGTGCAACCAACTTCAAGTGAAGCTTGACTTCTCTTCCGGCTACCATCCACAGACGAACGGCCAGGTGGAGAGGGTCAACCAAGTCCTGGGTTGCTACCTTCGTCATTTCGTCTCGGCACGCCAAGATGATTGGGCCAATTTACTGCCGTGGGCGGAGTTCTCCTATAACTCCCTTGAGTCCGAGTCCGCAGGGGCCTCCCCCCTTCTACATCGTGTATGGCTTGCATCCCCGCCCCCCTCTCCCTCTGGCAACCTCCTCCGAGGTCCCGGCGGCGGACGCACTGGTTCAAGACATGAAGGCCATCTGGTCCCAGACCCGTCAGTCGCTGCTCCGCGCGTCCGAGCGCATGAAGTCTCAAGCGGACAAGAGAAGAATCCCTCCTCCGGTGTTCTCCCCAGGTGAAAAGGTGTGGCTCTCATCTAGATATGTCCGCTTAAAGATGCCGTCTCACAAACTGGGACCCCGTTTCCTGGGACCCTTTGAGGTCATCAGCCGCATCAATCCGGTAGCATACAAACTCCGGCTCCCTCCCACGATGAGAATTTCCAACGCGTTTCATGTCTCCTTATTGAAACCTCTGGTCCTTAACCATTTTTCCCAGAAGGCCGCTCCTCCTCCGTCTGTGGCTGATGCGCCCAATGTCTTCGAGGTCAAGGAGATTCTGGGCATGAGAAGAACTAGGGGAAAGCGATACTTCTTGGTGGACTGGAAGGGGTTCGGCCCTGAAGAGAGGTCCTGGGAGCCGGAGGAGAACATCCTGAACCGCAGTCTCATCCAGAGATTTCTCCAATCCAGTAAGAGGGGGGGCCCCACGGAGGGGGGGAACTGTCACGGACGCCCCTGCGACCACTGTCCCGGGTCGCAGGCGCGCCCGTGCTCCTGCACCGAGCGGAGCCCCGTCCCGCACATCGGGCTCTGGTGAAAACCGGGTCCCACTTAGATTCCACTCCCTGGTAGGGGCTTACGCCATCGCCTGCGGTGGTCCAGTGGATCCACCTCCAGAATCGTTACACCAACATTGTATTTCGATTATCGAAGGCTCAGGAGTGACCCACCCATCTAGAGGATACAAAATCCCTATAAAAGTATTTTATACTTGTGACACTAAAGCTGTTATTTATTTCCTAAAGTGCCCTTGTGGCAAAGGATATGTGGGTCAGATGCCGTGATGTATAAAGCTACACTTGAACGAACATCGTTTAGCTATACGGCTGTATAAAAGTAAAAGACTAGAAAGAGAGACTAGTTCAACCAGTACTAAAAAGTTTGGTGAAAATTCAGTAGCAAGACATTTTTATGAAGCTAACCACAGAGTCAGCGATTTGTGTTGGTGTGTGTTAGAAGATATTGAGCTTCAAAAGGGTGTATTGATGAAGAGAAGTTTACTAAAAAAAGAATCTATGTGGATACATAGACTTGATACACTGTCCTCCAAGGAGTTAAATGAGCAAATTAACTTGAATGTGTTTTTGTGAAGCAGTAGTATTAGTCTTGATTGGATGTATGGTAATGTTTGAAATGTTTGTATAATATATGTGTTGGGTTTAGCCTATTGTGTAAAAAATGATTATTGGAGTATGTTATAAAAGGAAAGTAGCAATGAATCTACGCATGCTTGACAAAAAGGGTTCCACTTCGAAACGTCGCTCGTGTGCTGCTTGCCGCCGGTCGGACTCTATCTCTGACTATGAGTGTTTAAAGCTATGAATTGTTACTAAAGCTCAGATGAGATGTACTTTGTAGATGTACTACAAAGTGAAGCGGCACCAATTGTAAACAGCAAGTATCTCTTTTAACAATTTGCATGTATTATGTGTTTGTTGACTAATAAAAAAAAGTAAAAACCGGAGAGGTTTGGATAAGTTTGGTGTATGTAAGGTGATTAAGCGGGAAGAAGATTGGGGAAACTCCCAAACAAACTTCACTGCTCTTGTTCATCTTGTTTAAATTATACAGCGATAAGACTATACGACTATTACATCAAAACATATTCATGTGTTTAAATGGGCCAGTCAAAGTCCATACCTAAATCCCATTAAGAATCTGTGGCAGAACTTGAAAATTGCTGTTCACAAATGTTCATCAATCAATCTGACTGAACTACAGCTATTTTGCAAAGAGGAATGGGCAAAAATTCCAGCCTTTAGATATGCAAAGCTGGTAGAGACATATCCCAACAGACTTATAATTGTCATTGCATCTAAAAGTGGTCCTACAAAGGGGGGGCTGAATACATATGCACCACACACTTTTCAGTTTTTTAATTTGCAGAAATTTGGAAAAGCTTGTATCATTTTTTTCTACACTTCACAAATACTTGCTACCTTGTGATGCTCTATCACCTAAAGATTCAATGAAATACATTTAAGTTTGTGCCTGTAATGTTTAAAAATAAGGAAAAGTATACAATGGACATGTTTGAAATATTTGGTTGTTCTGGAACGCTTAAGGAATCACGGCAGTGATCTAGGACATTCTTAGGATTGTGACTTTTTCCCTTTTTCCTTCCCCTTTCACCCTTTTGTATCTCATCTTGTCTGCTAGTGTCTTTGTTTGATGACTTGAGAAATATTGCTTAATGTTGACTTCTGTACTTCTTCTACTTTAGTTTTTTTGTATTTTAAAACTGATTTGTGATTATATCTTTTGTAGTTATTGAAACTTTGTATTGTATTAAAAAATGTATATTTGTAAAATGAATAAAAATTTTGAATAAAAAAAAGAGAAAACGTACAAGGGGTATGAATACTTTTATATTAGTAAGGGGCCTAGACATGTCACACTGTCGACCTTTGTGACAACCTAGTCATTTTTTAATCACAGACTATGTTGTTTTCTCTAACCAAAGGTAGCACAAATGTTGACAACTAGCAATTTGCACAATTTTCAGTATGGAGGTTCACTTTTATATCATAGTTTGTGCTTGCATGCAGCAAGCATAGCACATTCTTATAGCTTTTGTAAACATTTAATTATAAATGGCCTTTGCATTTCTTTTACATATTTCTTTACTGTTTCCTTCTATCTGTTACGGTGGAAGCCAGGTATACGCGGATCCTCTGTGTCACCGCGAGTGATAGAGTAGATGCTGACCACGCCAGGGAGTGGCATCTAAGGGACCCCCAGTCCTTACTCGGAGCCCACCGCAAGGCCGAACGGACTTAGCTGCGCAAAACTCCCAGGTTGCAACCCCTCACGTGGCTACTCGCAGTGACAGCCAAAGTGCCGGAAGTAGGACAGCGGGTACAGGCAGAGGTGATGGGTCAGAGGCAGGTGCAACTGTAGATAGTAGCAGAATCCCAGACAGGTAGCAGGCTGGTGTAGCGGCAGGTATCAGCAGTACAGGTAATGCAGGTAACACTGATAGAAGGACGTCAGTAACGCAGGTATAAACAGCAACCAGAGGTCAGGAGAAATGGTGATATCAAAAAAATGACACCAGAGCAGAGACAGGAAGTTCCTTAAACTCCAGGTGGTGAAAGGTCATTGGTCAGGCAATTGTGTACTATCGCTTTAAATCTCAGTGAGTCGGTGCGCATGCATGCCCTAGGGAAAACGTGTGCGTGCGCTAATGCCAGCAGAAGTGAGGACCAGAGCAGGAGTGTGGACAGGTGAGTACACAGAGGGAGCAAGGACAGGGGACAAAGACAGGACACGGCCATGTCGGCGGTCTGGAGACCGCGACATTGATCATGACAATATCCTACCTATTGGATCTCCTTGTAACTACCTAAAATGCATCTCAAACAGCATGTGTGAATCCAGCCTTACATTGGATAGAAAAAAACTAGATTCTTTTGTGAGCTGCATTTTATAGATTCTTACAATTACACTACAGTGTTTTTCCTTTTAAAATAAACAGATAACACAAACAGGAATCAATGAATCCAGTTATTCTGAGTGCAGCGGTATCTAATTTGCAGAAAAGCTTTACAAACTGAATATTTTCGGAGGGAAACTGATGACTGTTTGCACAAGAGACATGGCTCAAAGATTTGTTAATAGCAGCTGCTGATTTATATCATTGCTATATCTAAAATAAACCTAGGTATTTGAGTGTAGTGTGTAATCTTCCAGGTAAAAAAGAACTGATTTCATTAACAGAACAGTTATTACATTTTAATAACATAAATTCTCTTCACACATACATACACACTGCCCTACATATTAATGGGTGTTGCAAAATTCATTACTGGTGGCCTGATTCACTATATGATAAATTATTCCTGAACGGTACTCAGTGATGAAAAGGATTATAGTTGTCTGCCATCTGCTGGTAGTTTATATTAGTACACAGAAAATGTACAGACATCTGAAACCAACCCTATTCACCTATTTAACGATTTCCTAGATTTAAGGATGGTTTTACCTGCTGAAAATTTTGTATATTTTTTATTATAGCTTTTTAGGCAGTCATTTTGTAAAATGCAGGGGAAAGGCAATAGAGAAACCACACGTTATAATGCCAATATCACCACAGTTTGCAACGTGGTTATTAATTGTGCAGTTTTTTCAGGTGAAACACATTTTTGAAACATTTTTCACCTGTAAAAAGTGTATGACAAATAATCACATTGCAAAACTGTGGCGATTTGAAGTAAAATGCATAGGTTTTTAAATGCACAGTGGCTCAGTGGTTAGCTCCTTACCTTGCAATGCTTGTCCTTGGTTCAGCTCCCACTAAGAACTACATCTGCAAGAAATTTGTATGTAGTCCACTGTTTTGGTGGGTTTCCTTCAGCTACTCCAGTTTCCCCCGCTCTCCTAAAACATGCAGATAGGTTAATCTGAAATTTAGATTGAGTCCCATAGACTATCCAGCATCCAGGAAAGCTGAGTGACATCCATCCCCTACAGCAAGCACCCAACTTTTCTTATGCCTATTGTGAGGGGTGTCACTTAGCTTTCCCAGATGCTGAATAACCAATCTACTGCTTTCCTGGGTGCCTGCTATGGGGGATGTCACCCAACTTTTCTGGGTGCCTGCTGTGGGGCATGTCACCTATCTTTCCCAGGCACTGAATAGGCTATTCAGTGTCCTGGAAGGCTGGGTAATGCCCCATTTGTAGGGTTGTTGTTTTTGTTTTGTTTTTTACAGGTCTCCCTTTTGGACGATGATGGAGTGTTTATTTAAATAGTTTTTTCCTCCTCCCATGCGTACAATACAATCATATTGTACACACAGGGAGATAATGCATATCTATGGGGCCAGGGGGCTGCTGGCCTCCCTGTGCTCTGGGAAGACGTGCTGACCAGTGTGAGCTCCTGAAGCACATGGTGTATTGTGGCGCGTACTGTGTGCACCGCAATACACTGTGTGAACATAGGCTAAGGGACACACCAGGGAGGATTATGTTTTAGTGATGTGAATGGGGCAATACTGTGGATATGTGAGTATACACAAATATACAATACATATAAGCACACATATATACAGTACATACACATTTACATACATAACACAGACATATATACAAACATACATACACACACATATATACAATACATACATACAAACACATATACAATACATACACATTTACATACACACACATGCATACACATACATTCAGTAGTTAAAATTCTTGAACATTATCTTGTTTCACCCATACTTTGTACTGTTCTGCACTCCAACTGCCATGTCAATAGTAGAAACCCTGCAACTTTGTACATGGCCATGGCTGCGGTGAACCATTGCACTGGGAGCCCAACTCTACATTACAGACAGTGTGGGCAGAGTTTAGGAGCTTGCATCATTCACACACTGTAACTGATGGTGCCTGAGAAGCATGTCAACTTTTGTAGGAGTCCCTGAGGGCTCCTCTTTTTCCAGGACCTTCCATGTTATTAATGGAGAGGCTACTCACTGACTTGTGTCCTCTAGAATGTGCAGGAGATGGAGCCGAGATAAAAGCACAGCAGGGGGTGGAGCCTCTCACGGCCGGACAGGTGCTGTAGTGCCGAACTTCCTGACTCACTTCAAATTGTGAGCAAGCGCCCCTCCTCCCTCCTCAGCTCTCTGCAGCTCCTGCAGTCGCCCTCCCCCTCCCTGCCTGCACTTAGGAGCCGCCCTGAATTGTATGTGCCTCCTCCAGAGGACGCACATACAGTTGAACACATCGTCTGCGCTCCAGGCACAAAGCAGCTGCCTGAAGCCAGACAATCTGAGGTTCGGGGCACAGGCAGGATTGTCCGGGGCTTGTGCCCCAAACAAAACTACCTAGCGACGCCCCTGGGTATCATCCACAGAACATTGTCTTATAGCTATGTGCATGGATTTTGTATATACAATACATTACTGATTCTGTGAGGTGGGGCATGGTTAGAGGCATGTCCTGGTGTGATGTCATTTGTTTGGGTGTGGTCGGAGGCGTGGCCTGATGTGTCCCTCTTTGCAATCTCTAAAAGTTGGGAGGTATGTAAATGAATAAAATAAATAAATGAGACAGCTTTCCACACACCCAAAAAGCTCCACTCAGTAAGAGTTTTCTATGCCTGATTGTAGGGAGAGCTGTGTGTCTGTACAGCTATACAGTCCTCTCCATGACCTTGTTGCATTCATATCTATGATTAGTGCATGGAAGTCCTTTGAAAATAGGAGCAATAACACCTAGATGTCAGTTTATTTCATACAAATAGTACAAAGTACTAAATAGTACTAAACTGTAAAACTAGAATTAAAGGGATTGTCTCACTACAATGATTGCTTTTTATTTTTAAGATCTTATAAAAACAAGTCACTTTGCAATATGTGTCCATTAACAGTGTCCTCCCTATTCCTAGATATCCTCTCTTGTATGGAGTGCATCAGCTTCTCAGGTCACTATAGCTACAGACCTGTTCAATCTCTCATGATAGGATGCCAGCACTGGTTGCTATAGCTACAGCCCTGGTGTCCTCATCAGCTCATCACTGTAGGCCAGTAGTAGCTAATAGAAGCCAGTAAACACGCCCCTGAATTCAAAAATGAAACCGAGGAAACAGGACTGAGGTAAGATGAATAAATGTAGTGAGACAACCCCTTTAAGCCTGCTAGCACAAAAAAAAATATGTTGATTGTAGCTCTTGCATGGCATTGCAGCTGTGGGGAAAGAGAGGGCCCAAGTTTGAGAAACAGTCCAGGGTCTGTGGTCTTCTTAGTTGCTCAGTGATCAGTACTGGGTTTTGTAATGAACTGTGTGCCTGTTTGTCTATAACATGATAAGGACAGAGTTTTATCCACTGTAAGTAAATAGTGAAGAACTTGGAAACTGCAAAGAATTGATATTGTTATAAATTGGTATAACTTTTGTTACACAATAAATAAAATTTATCTTCTTTAACTGTAAATAAACTTAGAAGTATACAACAAACATAATTACTGGGACAGTGCTGTCCTATATCAATGTTTAAAAGGGTTTTGCCACAATCTCATTTCATACCTCCTGCATCCAGCTCTTCAGCTCTGTGTGCTCAGAAGGGGGCGTGTGTCATTTGTTTGAATTGCATATCATGTGACACAGCAGGATGACATTACCAGGCCTTTCCTCTCTGTAGTCAAAGAAAGGTCTATTTATGGAAAGCATTGTGAGTAGCTGAGAGGTAAAGTTTTGCCTCCAGGCACAAGGGTCCTAGGTTCAAATCCCTGCAGGAATCAAACCTGTGTTTTTTTTCTCTTTATCTATGCACAGACCTCATTGAGGTTTCTTTTTTATTTATTTACACTGTTTGACTAATTACTAAGGAGTACAGAGGACGGGAGTTACAGCACCTGGGGTTTGAACATTCAGTAGCTGCCTGAGGGGAGAAGTGATGTCTGAGCATGTCTGACTAGAAGTGAGGAGCTCTCAGCACTGGTCGTATCCCCTGGAGATGAGCTGTAAACAATGGATCACTAAAGGAGCAGCTAAAACAAAAACAGTGCAGAATTTTTAATAATAATGAATGGAGAAAATGTTTGTTATTTCATATGCAAGCTTCCCATGTCAATTTTACTTTGTGGCAAAACCCCTTTAATGAATGTAGGCAATGCTAAAGCCATATTACCGTTTGGTCTATTATGGTAAATATGTTAAATGTTGGTGTAACAAAAGCAGTTTTTTCTTGAAGAAACCGTTCTAAGAAAAGACATTTAACTATGGAAGAATGTCTTGTTGTGCATTAATCAAAGTTTGTACATGGGTTACCAATATGTCTCTTGTCCCAAAAACTTTGGAAAAAGGACACTGGTACTTTTCTGGCCTCTGGGTTTAACTCCAAGGAGGTTCTTTCTAACCTCACTTCCTAAATATTAGGAAGGACTAATTGCAGCAAAGTGAAAAGTTTCTCATAGGAATGTTATCTTTTGGCAAAGGAAAAAATGTGATAAGTCATCAGGCCTAGGTATCAGTCGGAATCTTAAGCATGGTACAAAATTAGAGGACGATATCAAAGTCAGAGATAAACAATTCAGCAAATGAGGGCATCATCATACCAAGTTGTTAAGCGAAAAGAAACAAGAGTTCCAGAAAATAAGAGACAAGAGAGTGATCAAGCAACAATGTAGCAGTGGCGTCAGGGCTGCCAACATTAATGTCAGGGCCCCATACAGCCGAATTCCTCTCTTGCACCATATAAGTGGGCCCCTTTTTGATCAGGGCCCTTAACAGGAGTTCTGCCAGTACTGCCCGGTTGGCACCCCTAAGTGGCACAGCAAGGGTGGGGGTAGGCAGTTTGCTTCAGGTGGACAAATTCTGGCCCAGCACTCTGCACAGTTGTCGAAGCGGGGCCTCAAAAATGGGGTGCAGCCTATATAGAGGGGCAGCAAACTCAGGGACAGTCCCGAGTGGGAAAAACTCTAAGGCCGTGTTCACACGGCTTATTCCCGACGGATTTGTGAGCCGTATTGAGCTCACAAATCCGCCGTGAATAAGGGGCGGGACGGGGCGGGGCCGGAGCGCGCGGGGGCGCCGCTCCCGGCCCCATAGACAATGCATTGTTTACGGCGCGTCCGCGCTGTAAATAATGTGCATGTCACTTTCTCCCCCCGCGGCGGATTTGCCGAGCGGGGAGGAGCGACGGATTCCACTGTTCTCTATGAGAGCAGTGGATTACCGTAATGACAGGGACGGATTGGCGCCGTACTGAAGCGCAGATCCGGCGCGGAGTACAGCGTCAATCCGTGCCCAAATAAGCCGTGTGAACGAGGCCTAACTCTGCCACTGCAAACTAGGTAGGAGGTTGAAAGCTAGAAGCTAAAAAACACAGGCATAGGAAAAAGTATTAAAATATTGTTAGTGGCAGTATTTTGGTAGTCACTGTGCATGCTGGCCTGCTGTAATCTAGAAGCTTGAAGCTCTGTGTTGAGAATTGCTGGACAGAAAATTTTATTCCAAAAATTAACCATGTAGAGACATTGTTATATTACATACTGGAGATGTGGACACTCCAAACCACAATTGGTTGTTGCTGGCTAGACTAGGGTGCTGATCTTAATTCTAAACCACTGCAAGAAGGTATAGACTGTCTTGAATGATTTCCCTGATCGCAGTTTCCAGAACGACCACTGATTAGTGGCAGAGGTATAGATGGATCATTAATGTAGTCAGGTAGAAAGCCATGGTTTGTCACTAGTACAATGATCAGAATGCCAGAGTGTATCCAGGAAAGGAGCCAGGGGTCAGAACCAGGAGTAGAAAAACAGGTACCCACAGAACAAAGGTGTGACAGGCGAATAATCCAGGAACAAGGCTGAGATAAAAGTCTGGAGGCAAGAACATAGATAAACATACATAATAATTAAGAAACAAAGAATAATTACCAAACAAAGAATAATACCTGCAATGCAGGCAAGGTGAAAAGGTTGTGTCCCCATTTAATTAGGTCGCCAGGCCCCAAGTCATCCAGGAGTGCAAGTTGCCCTGGCAAGCTGGTGATCATGCAGTGGAAGTGAGCTGTGACCAGATCCGACAGTAAATGTAGTAGACAGAAAAGAACTTTGCTAGAGTGGGAAACAAAGTTGCCCAGCATAGTATTTATACCTCCGCATAATTCCTCCCTGAAAGGGTCCTGAGGGACTAGAGGAAATATGTCAAATAGAATTTCATTATGATTTGGGGACATTCAACATTTTCTTTAAGATCCAAGTTCTCTCCTAAAAACCATAGCTTTCTAAGTCAATTTGAGTGGTCTTCCAGATACTCTTTTACAATGAAGAATTTGTTTGACCTCTGAAGAATTGATAATGGAAGCAGGAGACCTCTTAATCTTAAGGCCATGTTCACATGGCTTAAAATGGGCCATATTTCGGTCTGTAATTACGCGCCGGAGTGCGCAAATTACGGGCTGAAAACGGCCCAGTCATTACGGTAATCCACAGTTCTCATAGAGAACTATGGATTACGTCTCCCCTCCCTGCTCGGCGAATCCGCCGGGCGGGGAGATAAGTGACATGTGAATTACCAGTGGGGTATACGCGCCGCTGGTAATGAATGTCTATGGGCCGGCGAAGTGCCGGCCCCCCGTTCCCTCCCTCACTCCCGCCCTGCCCCCGCCACATGGTGTAATTGCGGGCCGTAATTACGTCCTGCAGTTAAGCCGTGTGAACATAGCTTAACAAAAAACTTGATGACCAAGAGATGGAGGAGGTAAATGTGAAACTGTTGGGGATCCAAAGGAAAGGAGGCAACTTCAAGTAAAGCATAATGTGATTCATCTGCTTGAGCACTTAGAAAGGTCTAGTGAAGCAAGGAGAAAGTTTAAAGGAAGAAAGTCTATGACTGATATGCTTAGTAGAGAAAACAAAAAACGTTATCTGTTGAGCATATCATAGGCCCAGGCCATCAGTGTTATTTAGTAGATCTTATTGCTTTGGCAGCAGAGAAATGTAAGCCTCTATGGACCTCAGTCTAAATGTCCTGAAGATTTCTATGGACATTTATAACAGTTTGTACCTGGGGTTGGACTACAAGGAAAGAAGGACAATATGATGGCCACAGACTGTTTCAAAAGGTGATGTGCCAAAGGACCAAATAACCATGTGTGGCTGAATAAGGAGCAGGGAAGAATGTCTGGCCAATTGTCTTGACAAACATTAGCATAGGTACATAAAAAATGCAAAGAATCTTATTAATTCTTTCGATTTGTCCATTACTCATTGGATGGTAATTGGAAATAAAATCCAAGGACATCTTTATGGCTCTACACAATACCTTCCAGAATTTCACAAATTGCACTCTCCAATCAGAGACAATCCTTTAAGATCCCATGTGAATGCAGAAGATCTCTTTGAAGACAATCTGAGCATGTCATGGACAGTACAAAAGACACAGTGAGCTATTTTAGAAAAGTGATCCACCACTACACAGAGAGTTGTAAAACCCCGAAACACAGGTAAATCTGTGGCAAAATCCATTAATATTCTGGTCCAACGTTTGGCAGAAATAGATAATGGTTGAAGAAGAATTAAGGGTGTCTCAGAAGAGACAAATTCTTTGAAGTCCTTTCTCCAATCAGGTTACACAAGTGCTCCCGACTTCAAGATAACCAGAGATTAAAGGTAGAATCTGCCCATGACAAACTGTAAGACAAAAGATCACCTCTCTAAACCTTCCATGGAAACTTTGATCATAGATGGGATATGGCACAAATCAATATTATATGCTTGATCCCCATGAACAGAATTGGTGTCAGAGAAATTGGAAAGTGTGTCCACCATGCAATTCTTTACAGCTGGCTGGTAAGGGAGACATTAAGGAGCATTTGGAAGGAAAAAAGAATGCCCTGATTGATGGTTGGAGGTATTTCAGATTCTTTTAAACCTTTACGATACGGTGACAGGAAATTAAGAGTCTTCTAACCTATGTCACCATTTCTGCAAGGCAAGTTTAGCCGCCAGAATATCACAGTCACTGAAAGAATAGTTTATCTTGGCTGGCACGAACTTCTTGGAAAAGAAGCTATATGGAGAGTATTTGCTTTTTCCATATCGCTTAGAGAGATATCCCCTGGCTGTAACTGAGGAGGCATTAACCGCAAAAAAAAAAAAAGTTCTGTCACAATCCAGATGCCAGAAATCCAGTGGAGAAAAGAAGCAAGACTTTTGGTGATTGAAACCTTGTACTGCAGAAGCTGGCTAGTCAAATTTAGCGCTCCATTTTAAAACACTGAAAAGTGACATTACTTGGTAGAAATTCCCCATCAAATGTTTAAAGCTGATAATGAACTCAAGGAATCCCTGGAGTGCCTTGAGACCCAATGGTTGAGGCCAGTTAAGTGCCACAAAAACTGTCTCGGGATCTATGCATAGACCCCATGCAAAAAAAGATATGACTAAGAAATATTAGTTCTTGCTTGTCAAAAAACATTTCTCCAGGTTAGAGTACAGGGAGAATTCCCACAAAATTGTTTTGGGATAGAGTGGACATTTATTTGAGGAGTTCTCAAATTTGGCAATAAATAAGGCTAAAAGACATCACTAAATATACAACTTGTCCAAGCTCCTGCCTTACTCTCTAGATATACACCTAGGGCGACATGTATGTACGAGGCTGCAACAGAAGTCTGCCGTCTTTTCAGCCCGAAAACTGGCACAGCCCTGTTTGCTATATTTTTAATCAGGCGTACTCCAATATTAGTCGCATTACAGAGCACCTGTGCCTGAGATCGGGGGGTGTGCTGGAGGCGCATCGCACTACAACCGTACGATTCTACATATTTATGACTTTTGATCTGCAAATCCAGGCACATTACTACTGAAACAGATAGAGCACTTTGAGGGCGACATGTATGAACGGGGCAACGCCAGCAATCTGGCGTCTAACCACCCCGATATCAGGCGCAGCCCCATTCATACATGTTTAAACCTCCCGCACGCCATTATAGGGCGCATTACATAGCGCCTCAGGTATACCTGAGCCAGAAATGTCGCCCAAGTGCTAAAATGCGCCTGATTTATAACCCACTGTAGAGTGGGTTCATAACTCAAACACATTCTATGCCATTATTATGAGCATGAAATTTGCCGTTAATATGCCACATTTCGTGCATGTTGCCCTATAAGTGGTTTACCTGAGCCAGAATTGTCGCTTAGTAGCTAGAAAGCGCTAAATCTATGACCTGCAGTAGAACAAGTTCATAGATTCAGGCGAATTCTACGCTACTAAGGAACACAAAAAAATGGCGTCTGGGCGCCAAAAATTACACATGGCGCCCCTAATATCCAGTTCTTCACCTGGAACAAAGCCAGAGGTCAAAATCAGGTGTAGAACAACAGATATCAGAAATGAACTAAATTCCAAGGCAGGAGCATAATTCAGGTACTCAACCAAATTACAAAGTCAAAATACAAAAATAGGCGGTGTCCCAGTCACTTTAGTACCTGAAACAATAAAAGTAACTTTTAAACTATTAAACAGATCACAACAAATTTGAACTAGAAATGCCTTGCTCTATGACAATCAAAATGTTGTGCTTGGTTGCACTGTAGGCACCAGAAAACTAGGAGGAAAACCTCTGTGGCAGTAGACAAGGAAGCAATAGGCACACCTCATCTTCCTGGAAATTGTCTCACTGTGACGTATGAACCCAGAGATCAGCAAAACTGTTTGATTATTTGTCTAGGGCCACCTGAAGAGCCAATTTACCAGAACAAGCAGAAAATACTTGCCACTGCCGTAACGGTCTGTGGAAGTGGATCCTCTGGACCACCGCAAGCGATGGTGTAAGCCACGCCAGGGAGCGGGATCTAAGTAAGTCCGGTTTTCACGAGAGCCTGCCGCAAAGCGGGATGGACTTGCTGCGGCGGATTGCTACCAGGTCGCTACCCCTGGCGTGACTTGCTCGCAGTGGCAGCCGAGGTGTTGCGTGGTACAGAATTGTGAAGCAAGCTCGTAGTCGGGGACAGGCAGAGGTCAGGACAGGCGGCTATGGTTCGTGGTCAAGTGACGGAGGTAGAAGGTACGGTACACAGTAGACAACAAGATACATGGGAACGCTTCCTCTCAAGGCACAGGGCACTATCGATTCGGCAAAGGGTAGGGGGAAGGGGCAGGACTTAAATAGGATCAGCGCCCGATGAAAACCAATCATCGGCACGCTGTCCCTTTAAGCTTGACTGCAGTACCGCGCGCGCACTAGGAGGCGAGCACGCGCACGGCCGGCAACATGACTGCGCACCCAGCCGGGAACAGGAGCGTGGCAGGGTAAGTGCCGTGCAGAGGAGATGCCGCAGGACTGCAGCAGGAGACGCCGCAGGGGGGCGGATGCGCCCGCGACCCGATACGGAGGTCGTGGGGGCATCCATAACAGTACCCCACTTAGGCCTCCCCCTCTTCCTAGCCCGCTGAAACTTAGTCAGGAGGTTCCGGTCCAGGATGATATCCTCCGGCTCCCATGACCTTTCTTCCTGCCCAAACCCCTTCCCGTCGACAAAAAATAATCATCTCCCCTAACTGTCTTCATGGCTAAAAAACTCCTTTCCAAAAAAAACATTGGTGGGGGTCAGCTATGGGAACCGGGGGGGGAAACCCCAGACCTGGAAACCCATTACGGGCGAATGGTTTTTTCCCGGGGGGAAATGGAATGAATTTTGGGGGTTTTCGCTGGGGGGAGGGAGCCGGAGTTTTGTTGCCAACCCCGGGTTTTAAAACATCTCAGGACTTCAAAGGGGCCAAAAAAACCCGGGGGGCCCGGGTTTGTAGTAGAATCCAAAAGGAGTACCCGGAAAACCCGCCATACCCATCTTTCCCGGGCAAAGGGTTTAGGGGTCTTCTTTTTTTTTTTGCTAGGAAATTTCTAGGGCAGAGGGCCTTAACAGAGTCGTCGTGTTTCCTCCCCTAACCCATAAAGGGTTTCGGGGAAAATTGTCCACTCAGGACACAGAGGAGGCCCCGAGAGCAGCGGAAGGGGGGGAAAAGAGGTGCCCCAAAAAAAGACAATGGAAGGGGGGTGCCCCAGCAAATGGGTTCAGAGAAATTTAAAAGGAAAATTTTTTCCCATGGAAAGAATGGAACCCATCATCTTGGGCCCTTTTAAAACGAAATGTGGGAGATTTGGGACCCAATTGGCCCGTTCCTCTTTCCCAACCCCGACAAAGGGCTTTTGGGGGGGGATGCAGAGGAAAAAAATCAACTTGAAATTGGAGCAAAAAGGAACCTCGCCAAAACCCAAGACAAATTTTTTAAAAATTCCCCCCGGGCCCGAAACAATGTGTTGGGGAAAATCCCTGCAGCCCGAAGAATGCTTAAAAAAAAATTTTGGCCGGGGCCCGGGGAAACAAGGGACGGGGAAAAAAAGTGCGCCATTTTTTCAACCGCAGAAATCTCAACCCTACCCACCCTTTTAATTTTAAGGGGGCCCCCCTAAGTACCAAAAACTGCCCCCAAACCCGGGGGTTTAAAGCTGGAAAAAAACCCCATTTCCCTGCTTTTAAAAAAAACCCCAGGGATTTCCCCGGAAAAGGCCCTTGGCTGAAACTCCTGACAGGGTTTTTTAAAATAGGACCTGTTTTCTAACTAACAGCCCGGCCTTCTTCCCCGCCACAAAACCTTCACACCTTAAAAGGTACT
Source organism: Phyllomedusa bahiana (assembly GCA_025379985.1). Lineage (NCBI taxonomy): Eukaryota > Metazoa > Chordata > Amphibia > Anura > Hylidae > Phyllomedusa > Phyllomedusa bahiana. The sequence goes on from JAODAL010023483.1 coordinate 32,877, forward strand.
CCACGCAAAGCTGTAAATTTAAAGTAAATCCCGCTTAAAATACTTGCCCCCAATACAGTAGAAGTTTTAAAAATCGGTTTGACCCCTAAACTTTTATTTCCCTTTTGGGACAATAAACTTGGGAAAAACCAAACCGAGGTTTTCCTCTATCAACTGTCCCCCCAGGGGAGTTTTTTTCCATAAACAATTCCGGCAAGGGGAAATGCCTCCTTTACCTGGGGCCCGGGCCCGAGTTTCCTCCTTTTACAATACCAGCCAGGGGGAATCCTCCATCAACTGCCCCCCAATGCCCCCTATCAACCCGTCCCCGCCCCGAGGGTCCTTTCCCAAAAAAAAAAACCCCCCAAAGAGTGCCCCCCCCAAATTTCCCCAAGGCCTCCCATTTACAATACCAGCCCGGGGGTGCCTCCCTCACCTTTTCCCCCCTAGAGTCCCCAAAACATTTTCCCAAGAGAGTGCTCCATCACCTGTCCCAGCCAGAGTGCCTCCCTCTTAAAAACCAGCCAGAGAGTGCCTCCATCAACTGTCCCAGCAGAGAGTGCCTTTCCTTTAACTGTCCCCCCAAAGTGCCTTTCCCTCACCTGTCCCACCAAAAGTTTCCTCCTCTACAAAACCCGCCAGAAGGGGCCCCATTTACTGTCCCAGCCAAGGGCCCCCCTCAACTTCCCCGCCAGAGATGCCTCCCTCTACAAAACCAGCCCCGGAGTGCCCCCCATAAAATGTTCCCCCCAAAGCGCCTCCCAAATAAAAGTACCCGCCAGAAGGGGCCTCCCATCAACCCGCCCCGCCAAAAGTGCCTCCCTTTTAAACACCACCAGGGAGTGCCTTTCCCTCAACTCCCCGCCAGAGAGGCCTCCTTTTAAAAAGTACCACCAAAGAGTGCCTCCCAAACCCCTTTTCCCAGCCGATGCCCCCATTTTCAAAACCCGCCACAGTGCCCTCCAAAAACGTCCCCCGCCAGAGATCCCCATTTACCCGACCCAACCGAGAGGGCCCCCATCCCTGTCCCCGCCAAGAGTGCCTCCACTTTCAAAAACCCCAGAGAGGGGCCTCCATCAACTGTCCCCGCCAAAAGTGCCTTTCCCTCAATGTCCCAGCCATGATGCCGCCATCTAAAAAATAACCCCCAGAGAGTCCCTTCAACAACTGTCCCCACCAGAGGCCTCCATAAAAAGTTCCCCGCTAGAAAATTTACCTCCTATAAAATACCAAACCGAAGTGCCCCCCTTTAAAATGCCCAGCCAGAGAGTGGGCCCCCATCTACAATTTGGGAGCCAGAGATGCCTCCCCTCAAAATGTCCCAACCCCAAAAGGAAAACTCCCCCCTTTTTACCCGTAAAACCCGAGAGGCCTCCATCAACTGTTTCCCCGCCAGAGAGTACCCTTTCCCCCCAAAATGTCCCAGCCAAAGATGCCCCCATATCGGAAAAAAACCACCCACAAAGGGGTAAAAAGTTGAATTTACGGGGGCAAAAAAACCCAAAAGGGGGTCACTTTTTGATCCTTTAAGGGGCAAACCACCCCGGGGATAGCGGGGATCTAAAAACTATGCCTTTTTTTTTTCCCCCATTATCGCAATTTCCCCACTCTCCTCACCAATTATTGCTTTTCCCCAAAAATCCCTCGCTTGGGCCAAAAAAATTACATCTCCCCCGGGATTTTACCCTTACACCCCTTTTGCTGCCACCAAACCCCTTCCTCAAGTTAATTTACCTCCGTACCAAACAAACCCTGCCAAACTAAAAAAGTCTATCCCACCCCCACCTGCCCCACCCCCCTCATTTCCCCCTTTTGGGTTCCGGGGGCAATCCCCCAACCCCGGGCCCCCCCCAGCCCCATTCCCACCAAGTCCCCTTTTCCCCCGAAACCCTTTAAAAAACTACCCAAATTCCCCTAATCCCTTTTAAAACCCGATAAAACATCCCTTTTTGACCCCCTGTTCCCCACCCCTCCTTGGGGCTCTCTGGGTTTTCCGTTGTAGTCAAAAACTCTCTTACATACAAGACTTTTTATTCACGCAACTTACTCTTCCTTGGTCTGAATGAAAACCGGCCAAACCCCCCTTTACACTGTTCCCCCCCGCCCTCTCTTTTAGCGGGCCCCCCTTACCACCCCAAATCCTGCCGCCGGGGGGAAAAAGCATGGTTTAAGGTGTCCCGGGTCCCCCCCTGTTGACCCCCTGCCAAAATTTGTCCCCGTCCAAATTGACTTCCCCCACACTCTTCTCCTTTGAGGGAACTCTGTCCCCCATCTACGCCCCCTCCCACCCCAAATGGGGTGTTGTTACCGGGCCGCCGCACCCCGCCTCTAACCCCGACCCCCTTTTCTTCCTGGCTTCTCCAATTTCTTTTCCCCCGACATCCCCACTATCATTTATGGGAAAACTTCAACATCCCAACGACCCCCCCCAAATCTTTTTCCAACCAACTCCTTTTTCCCTGCTTCCCCCCTTTTTACCCCCTCCCCCGTGGGAACCCCAGGAAAACCACTCACAAAGAGGGAAAACCTGGACCTTATCTTCACCCCAAAATTCCCCCCATCTAAATTCCAAACACCCCCACCCCCCTATTGAAAAAACCCGCCCTTTCCCTTTTTCTACCCTCTCCACCCCACCTGCTCCTCCCGTCCATATCCAAAAACGACCCCCCCCAAAAAACCTACAAAGCCTCCCAAAACCCCCCCCTTTATCCTTGACTCTCTTGCACCCCTTTCTACTTTTCCCCCCATTTTTTTGACCCCGACCTGCCCCCCCCCCCCCTTCTACAACCAACAATATCACCCCCCCGGGTCCCGTCTCCTCTCACCAAATAAGAACCCGAAAAAAAAAAAGCCCAAACCCCCGGACACAGACTTTCCCCTAAAAAAAAAGGGGGGGTGCTTCCAAAGCTGCTGGGAAAGCCGCTGGGAAAAAAACTCCCTCCCCTGAAGACCCTTTTGTTATAAAAAACAATCACTGCTTTTTTTAAATCTGCACTACCTCAGCCCAAAAAGGGGCTATTTCCCCCCACTTCCATATCCCCCCTGTCCCACACCCCCAACAACATTCAAAACCTTCAAATCTCTTTTCCGCCCCAAACCTCTTCCCCCCTTCCCCCCTTTTCACAGAACCCAACTTTTCCATCACTTCCTTAAAAAGATCAACCACAACAGGGGAAAGTTCACCCCCCCAAATTTTTCCCCCCACCCTCCTCTTCCCTTGCAAACGCTCTTCCCCCCCCTTTAAATTTTTCCCCCCATTTACTCATGACCAGCTCTCCTCCTCTTTACTTTCCCAAAAAAACCCAAACCCCCCTACCTGTAAATCCCTTTATCCCCCCGCAAACCCTCCTCCCCCCAACCTCATTTTTCCAAACATGCCCGCCCTCACCCATCTCTTCAACCTATCATAACCAAATGGCCCTTTCCCCCTGCCCCTTTTAAAATGGGTACTAAACCCCTCCAATCCTTTTAAAAAAAAAACCCCTTTTCCCCTCCTTTTCTGTCCAACTATCACCCCCCTTCCCCACTGCTTTCCTTTGGGTTTCCCAAAATTCCCGACAACACTCATCTTAAACTGCCCCCCCCAAAACCCCTCCTTTAAACTCCCCTTTTTGACCCAATACAAATCTTTTGGTTTTTCCCCCCTCCCAAATCTCCAAAACCCCCCCCTAAACCCCCAAAATCCTAATGGGCCTAGTAAAATGCTAAAAGCCCTTTATCCCTCACCTTTTGCTCCCCCTCTTAGGGCCTGTTTTTCCCCTCCTTTGAACCCCTGTCGACCTTTCCCTCCTGCTACCCAAAAATTCCCCTTGGCAAAACACGGACTTGGCCCTTTTTCCCCGGTTTTTTCGTACCCCCAAGAGGAAAAATTTCCCCTCTCTCATTCTCCCTCCACCCCCCCTCCCCCGGCCCCTCCCTCTTGGGGGTCCCTCAGGGGGGCGTCCTGGGGCCCTTTTTTTTTTCTCCCCTTTAAAACTCTTGGCCCGGTCAGCTCAAGCATCACAACGGCTTCACCTTACCACCTGTAAAAGTGACGATAAACCCCAAATCTACATCTCCGGCCCCCGATTTCATTCTTTTTCTCTCCCGGGTCCCTACGGGGGGGGCCTTTTTCCCCTTTCCCCCTTCTTTTCATCACGTCTCCTTTAAAACTAAATGTGGAGAAAACAAAACTCATTTATCTTTCCAAAAAGTCCCCAAAATCTAAACCCCGCCCCCGATCTCCCCTATCTTTAAAAAAGACTCTTCACCCCTTAAAACCCGTTTTCCCCCCAAGTCCCCCTCCCTTGGGGTAATCTTTAAAAATCCGCTTATCTTTTTAAAACAAAATCCAAACCCCTTCCCCCTGCCTGCCGCCTCCCCCCTGAAAAAAAAATCTCTCGATTGCTCATTCCTTTTAATAAAGACACCCCCAAAAATGCTGGTCCAAACCCTTGTCCCCTCCGCCTAGAAAACGGGAACATCCTTCCCTTTGTGGCCTCCCCGCTAGACCCTCCCCTTCCCCCCCAATCCCAACCCTTAAACTCTGCTGCCCGGTTTTTCCCCATCTCTCCCCGCTTTTCCCTCTCCTCCCCCTCTGCCCCAAACCCCTTTAATAGTTCCCTTTCCCCAAAAATTCAACCTCAACTTTCTAACCCAAAAGAAACCACAAGGGCCCCCATGACCTCTTCCCCTCCATTAAAATTCCCCCTGCCCCCAATTTCCAAAATCTCCCCCCCCCGCAATCTCCCCTCCTCAAAGGGCCCTTTCCTCTCCTCCCTCCCCTTTTCGCTCCTCATTTTCAAATGGGCTCCAAAACTTTCCCTTCCCTTTACCCACTCCGGGAAATCCCCCCAAACCATCAGAAACCCCCTCCCTTTTTAAACCCCTTCAAAAGCACCTAAAACCCATTTCTTCATACCCATAACCTACACTAACCTTGGGTTTTTACTACTTTTTCCCCCAAACATGTTGCCCCCCACCTCCTGGGCCCCCTCATCTTCCCTTTTAAATTGGAGCCCTCCCCCGGGGAGGGTCCTCTGCCCCCCCGTCGTGCCAATTGTCATTAATCACTTATTCATTGTACTCGTTTGACTTATGTTACGTATGTAACCCCCTCGAATGTACAGCGCCCTGGAATCAATGGCGCTTTAAAATAAATAATAATAATAATAATTTTGGAGAAACGGTCAGTGACCACCCAGATAACCGTATTACCGTCAGAGGGAGGCAGATCGGTGATGAAGTCCATGGCAATGTGGCCCAGGGACTGTTAGGAACCGGCAGAGGCGTAGCAAACCCGCATTTTTGAGTCGCGGTGATTTGTTGCGGGCACAGGTGGTACAGGTTTCCACGAACTCCTTCAAATCTTTAGCGAGATTGGGCCACCATTAAAACCGGGAGATCAAAGAACAAGACTTCCTAACCCCCGGATGTCCAGCAATACGAGAGCAGTGGCCCCATTTCAGAATCCTTAGCCGGAGCACAGGGCGCACATACGTCTTGCCCGGTGGAGCACGTTGGAGGGATATGGGAACTGTAGATATCAGACATTCTGGGGGTACAATGTGCCGAGGAGTGGCCTCTTCACCGATTACATCAGAAGCACGAGAAAGGCATCGGCTTTAATATTCTTTTCAGCCGGTCGGAAGTGTATGACAAAATTGAACCGGTAGAAGAACAAAGACCACCTGGCTTGATGTGGATTGAGACGTTGTGCAGTCTGAAGGTAAAGGAGATTTTTGTGGTCAGTAAAAATATTTACTGGATGCCTAGCACCCTCCAGGTGGTGGCGCCATTCCTCTGAGGCAAGCTTGATGGCCAGCAGTTCCCGATCCCCGATGGTATAGTTCCTTTTGGCTGGTGAAAATGTCTTAGAGAAGAACCCGCAGGTCCGGGTCTTTTCCTTGGGCCCTTTTTGAGTGAGGACCGCTCCTGCCCCTATGGAAGAGGCGTCGACTTCTAAAAAGAAGGGACTCTCGGTATCAGGCCGGGATAACACAGGTGCAAAGGTGAAGGCTGCTTTCAAGTTGGAGAAGGCCTCTTCAGCAGCTAGTGGCCACTCTTTCGGGTTTCCATGCTTCCTGGTAAGAGCCACAATCGGTGCCACCAACGTTGAAAAATGGGGGATGAATTGCCTGTAGTAGTTTGCGAATCCCAAGAAACGCTGTATGGCCCGGAGGCCAATAGGTCGTGGCCACTGCAGAATGGCGGACAATTTTGTGGGGTCCATTTGCAGACCCTTGTCTGAGATAATATATCCGAGAAACGGAAGACTGGTTTGATGGAATTGGCATTTCTCCAGCTTGGCATAGAGATGGTTATCACGCAAACGTCTCAGTACTTGGCGCACATGGTGGACCTCCAGATTGGGTGAGAAAACCAGAATCTCATCTAGGTAGACGACCACACAGGTATACAGGAGATCTGGGAAAATGTCATTGCATAGGCCGAAGGGCATCACCAAATACTCGAAGTGCCCATCCCGAGTATTGAAGGTCGTCTTCCATTCGTCACCTTTGAGGATCCGAATGAGGTTATAAGCCCCCCGCAAATCTAACTTGGAAAAGACTTTTGCTCCCCGGAGCAATGGATACCGGTTTTTAATGGTGATCTTTTTGAGACCGCGGTAGTCGATGCACGGTCGCAGGGATCCATCCTTCTTCTTCACAAAGAAGAAACCGGCACCCGCTGGAGAAGTAGACTTGTGGATGAAGCTTTTTTGTAGGTTTTCTTTAACATAGGCTGACATAGCCAGTTTCTCAGGTACGGAGAGCAGGTAGACCCTACCCCGAGGGGGACTGGTCCCGGGTAGCAGGCCTATCAGGCAGTTATAGGGATGATGAGGAGGACGAGTCTCCGCTTGCTTTTCAGAGAAGACATCCTGGAAGTCTTGTTAGGGTAGCGGCAAGCCCAGAAGAGGCTTGAGAGGAGACTGCGGAGGAACGGGGCGCACCGGGTGAGGTGCCGATAGACAGCGAGTTTGGCAGTCTTGACCCCAACGCAAAACTTTGCCCGTCTTACAGTCAAGCATAGGAGCGTGACGCTGCAGCCACGGAAGCCCCAGGAGGACAGCCGACGAAGAATGGGGTAGCACGAAGAATGTGATCCTCTCCTTGTGCAAAGCCCCTACTTGTAGGACCACCGGTTCAGTCCGAAAGAGGATAGAGTTGCTCAAAAGCTCACCACTCATGGATGAGATGGCCAAGGGTTGGTCTAGGCAGACCACCAAGAGACGATACTTGGCCACCAAAGTCGCATCCATAAAATTCCCAACTGATCCAGGAAGGCAGCCACTTGAAACGAGACTCCAGAATTGGTTGTGACCAGAACTGGCAGCAAGAGCCGTGGAGAGGGATTGCTCTCACCTAGGGACGCCTCTCTCACGAAGCCTAGGTGCGCATGTTTCCCGGACGCTGCAGAAGGAGTGGACAACTCCTGAGGAAATGATCAGGGCTCCTGCAGTAGAGACACAAGTTCTCCTCACGTCGTCACGTAAGTTCTTGCGGCGTCAAGTGGGCTCTGTCCACTTGCATGGCCTCTTCCATGGCTGGGTTTGAAGAAGGCAGTGAAGGCCAATGAAACAGCGGCGCAAGACGGGGTAGACGACGTGCTCGGCCCGGTTCATGATCTTGACAGAGCTCCTCCCGTCTCTCCGAGAAACGGATGTCAATACGCGTTGCCAAATGGATGAGCTCACGTAGCGAAGATGGAGCGTCCCTGGTGGAGAGGGCATCCTTAATCTGGCTGGAGAGGCCCTTCTTGAATATGGCGCACAACGCGGCGTCATTCCAAGCCAACTCCGATGCTAGTGTGCGGAATTGCACGGCATAGTCTCCTACAGAGGAGCTCCCTTGCTGCATGTTCAACAGGGTGGTTTCGGCAGACGAGGCGTGGGCGGGCTCCTCGAAGACACTGCGGAACTCCTGCACGAATGTTGCAAGATCAGCGGTGACCGTATCACCTCGGTCCCAGAGTGGAGTCGCCCAGACCAGGGCTTTCCCAGAGTGGAGACTGACCACGAAGGCCACCTTGGACCTTTCAGATGGGAACTGACCACCATAATTTTCCCCATGGAAAGGGGGCATTGGGTGATGAAGCCCCTGCAGGCCTTAGGGTCCCCATCAAACTTCAACGGCATGGACAACCGAAGTTTAGGGCCGGCGGAAATCCCTGGAACGGCTGCCACGGGAGGAGCCACTGCAGCCGACTGCTGCTGCTGAGTGGCGAGGAGCTGCTGCATCATAGTAGTCAGCTGGTTAAGCTGCTGCGCTTGTTGCAGCACGATCTGCTTAGATTGCTGGGCCATGATGGTGGTGATGTCAGAGACGCTTGGTAGAGGCACCTTGGCGGGATCCATGGCCGAATCGAACAGTAACGGTCTGTGGAAGTGGATCCTCTGGACAACCGCAAGCGATGGTGTAAGCCACGCCATGGAGCGGAATCTAAGTAGGTCCAGTTTTCACCAGAGCCTGCCGCAAGCAGGATGGACTTGCTGCGATGGATTGCTACCAGGCGCACCCCGACGTGACTTTCGCGTGGCGGCTGAGGTGTTGTGTGGAACAGAATCGTGAAGCAGGCTCGTAGTTGGGGACAGGCAGAAGGTCAGGACAGGCGGCTATGGTTCGTTGTCAAGGGACGGAGGCAGAAGATACGGTACACAGAAGATACGGTACACAGTAGACAACAAGATACACGGGAACGCTTCCTCTCAAGGCACAGGGCACTATCGATTCGGCAAAGGGTAGTGGGAAGGACAATATCTGGCAAGAAATAAATGCTGTAGATCCAGATATTCTAACAAGCATCTTCCTAAACATGCTTTATTGGGTACCAAAGCAAGTGAGACACCCTGTATGTGGGCAAAAAACACATGGAAATCTCCAAAGAAGCATTTTTTGCTATCTACAATATATGAAAAAACTTTGAGATTCTTGGTCCGCATGTTTTTGGCCAAAAAATGCTCAAGCCGGGGGTGGCTTGAGCATTTTTTGGCCAAAAACATGCGGACCAAGAATCTCAAAGTTTTTTCATACCCTGTAAGTGGGACACTGCAGGTAAGCTGCTTATACCAGAGTCCCTTTAAATATACCTCTAAACTCACCATCATGAGTGGAGGTTTCCCTGGTAAAAGGTTACTGACGGAACATGCAGCAGAGAAAAGCCACCACCTAATCCAGTAGGTCCATGGTGGAGAGAAGATCAAATCACTGTAGTGGTGAGCAAAGCTACCATATTGCTAAGCAACCAGATGCTGCCAGTGACTACAGCTAAGGATGCTAATGGAAACCTTTTGGAACTGCCTTCCAAATATCATATTAAGAATAAGTTCAAATTTCCATTCTTCTATATCAGATTTCTGTTGCTGTTTGACATTTTTGATAGCATATTATGCTATGCCATTCTATTTAACTAATGAAAAATATATTTTTCAGACAATATATTCCATGTTGTCCTTCTGTAGATCTATCATTGTTCTTGTAAAAAAAAATACATCTATGATGCATAAACCCAGGCTGTTTTTACATGGTGTGTGCATTACATGTTTACCATATGCTCCTGGAAATCTTGACCGACAGAGGTTTAAGAGTAATACCTATATTACCCATCCAATCCATACAGACAAAGAAATCAAACCATAGATATCCATAAATAAAGTTATGTGTAATAATGAGAAATGACACAGAAAAAAGTATTGAAAATGCTTACTGAAAGGTATGGAGAAACTAGTTGCATGCCTTGCTCAGGTGGGATTTTTTGCCCATTCTTCCACAAAAATACTCCTTCTATAAACTTCAATAGATTTTCTACTGGATTCAGGTCAGGTAACTGGATGGGCAATTCTAGCAGCTTTATTTTCCGATTTTCCATATCTCTGTGTTTGGGATTATTATCTTGCTGAAATGTCCACACTCGTTTCATCTTCATCATCCTGGTAGATAGCAGCAGATTTTAATTAAGAATGTCTCAGTACATTTCTCCATTCATCCTCCTTTCAATTATATGAAGTTTTCCAGTGCTGCATGTTCATAAATAGCCCCATACCATGATGTCTCCACCTCCAAACTTCACTGTTGGTGTTTTGGGGGTGATATGCAGTTCTGTGGTGTGGCATCCTTAGAGTTAAATTTTGGTCTTATCTGACCATATTATGTTCTCCCAGTATTTCACAGGCTTGTCTAGATGTTGTTGAGCAAGCTTTAAACATGCTTGAACATTCTTTTTGTTTAGCAATCAAGTCTTGTGTGGTGAACATGCATACCGGCCATGGAGATTGAGTACTTACTTATTGTTTTCTTTGAAAACAATTGTACCTGCTGATTGCAGGTCTTTCTGTAACTCTCCAAAAGTGGTGCTTGGCTCCTGGACAACTCTTCTGAATATTATTTTCACTCACTTATCTGAAATCTTGTGGGGAGCTTCAGTTCGCGGCCGTTTTTTGGTGAATTGATGTTCTTTCCACTTCCGATTATCACCCCAGCCATGCTCACTGGAACCTTCATTAGTCTAGAAATTATTCTGTAACCAATGACATAAGTTTTAATCCTTGCTTCCCAACTCAAGAGCTGGCTTTCTACCTTTCTACCTTGCCATTTAGTCTGCGGGGCATGGAGTCCAGCCTGCTGCCATGCCTTCGTCTGGGATTGTTTAAAGCAGGTGAACAGATCTATTTCCCTTTTGGGTGTTTTTTGTTAATGCCATCAGTATGTTTTGCAAAAATAAGGTTGTGAAGGTCTGGAGACAGCTCACTGGTTTTACCAATCATGAGATGTTTCTTGTGTGGCACCTTGGTAATGAGACAACTTTTTATTATTTTTCACTAAGTGGCAGGATTGCTTTCTAATTACTGATATTTTTCAGCTGGTGTCATGACTTTTGCACCTCTTTCTTCATGTGTTCAATACTTTTTTTCCTGTGTAATTTCATATTATTACACATAACTTAATTCGTGGACATCTACTGTACTGTATATAGTAGATGTCCATAAATTAAATATATATTTAATCTATATAACTAAATATATGTACTAAATATATCTACTCAAACAACTGGTGACATGTTCAATACTTTTCTTGCATTAGGGTGCCATCTTGGACCATACTGGGGGCCACACTTAGCTCTCGGGATCACCATACCTTTGTAAGGCAGTTATGGCACAAAGGGCACTCTGACACCTGGCTATATTTTGCTTTATTATTATATTATGCTTTATTATTATATTATTCTTTATTCTTTAGACAGGATGACTACACGAAAACAAGAAAAACCATAACATAAACAAAACCTATGCTGTCTGGCCATAACTAAACACATTTAGAGAACCCTCTCTAATCGTGGCCTGAGCCTAATGGCCAGCACCACAACCACAATATTCTCACTGTATACGCGTGAGGACTAGAGCCGCCTCCTCAAATCTGCTGCTCCTAACTCCAGGTAGCAATCATGCTCCCCGGATCTCTGGAGTAAGAGGCTTTTAAGGCTTTTAAGTTCTGGAAAAGCTAGCCTATACTTAGCTGCATAACAGCTATTCTAGCAGCTACTGTAAGTGTCAGTAACATAGAGTCACTAATCCAATAGAGCTGGCTTTTCACCAACAGGACCAGGCCCTTGGTGGCACATCTCCTGCCAGTCTCCTGCTGCAAATCACTCAGTGGCAGAGGAATGCGACCACCTATTGTCGGTCTGCCACAACATACACTGCTCAAAAAAATAAAGGGAACACTAAAATACCACATCCTAGATCTCAATGAATGAAATATTCCAGTTGCAATTCTTTATTCTTTACCTAGTGGAATGTATTGAGAACAATAAAACCTAAAAATAATCAATGAAAATCAAAATTAATATCCCATGGAGGTATGGATTTGGAATGATAGTCAAAATCAAAGTGGAAAATCAAATTTCAGGCTGACCCAACTAACTAATTAAGACAAGGAAATACGGCTCAGTAGTGTGTGTGGCCTCCACGTGCATGTATGACCTCCCTACAACCCCTGGGCATGCTCATGATGAGGCGGCAGATGTTCTCCTGAGGGATCTCCTCCCAGCCCTGGATTGAAGGATCAATCAACTCCTGGACAGTCTTTGGTGCAATGTGGCATTGGTGGATGGAATAAGACATGATGTCCCAGATCTGCTCGATTGGATTCAGGTCTGTGGAATGGGCAGGCCAGTCCAAAGCATCAATGCCTTCATCATGCAGGAACTGCTGACACACTTCATGCATTGTCATGCATCAGAAGAAACCCAGGACCCACTGCACCTGCATATACAGTAGTCTCATAATGGGTCTGAGGATCACATTCCGGTACCTAGTGGCAGTCAGGGTACCTCTGGCTAGTACATGGAGGACTGTGTGACCCTCCAAAGAAATGCCTCTCCACACTATTACTGACCCATTGCCAAACTGGTCATGCTGGAGGATGTTGCAGGCAGCAGAACATTTTCCACGACATCTAAAGACTCAGTCATGTCTGTCAAATGTGCTCAGTGTGGACCTGCACTCATCCGTGATAAGCACAGGGCACCAATGTCGAATCTGCCAATCTCGGTGTTCTCTGGCAAATGCCGATCGCCCTGCATGGTATTGGGTTGTAAGCACAACACCGACTTGTGGATGTCAGACGCTCATACCTCCCTCATGGAGTCTGTTTCTGACAGTTTGAGCCGATACATGGAGATTAGTGGCCCGCTGGAGGTCATTTTGCAGGGCTCTACACTGCTCCTCCTGTTCCTCCTTGCACAAACAAGGAGGTAGTGGTCCTGCTGCTGGGTTGTTGCCCTCCTACAGCTCCCTCCACATCTCCTTGTGTACTGGCCTGTGTCATGGTATCTGCACCATGCTCTGGACACTGCTGACAGACACCGCTAATCTTCTTGCCACAGCTCGCATTGATGTGCCATTCTGGATGAGCTGCACTATCTGAGCAACTCTGTGGGTTGTAGACACCGCCTCATGCTACCTTTAGGGGTGAGAGCAATGACAAAATGCAAATGTGACCAAAACGACAGCCAACAGCAGGACAAATTGATGCACAATCAGTGTTGAATCATGACTAGACAAGTTGATTTCACGCTGTGATTGACTTGGAGTTACATTGTGTTGTTTAAGCGTTCCCATTATTTTTTGGAGCAGTGTATATATGCCTTATCGTATCCTGTGTCTATTTGTAACTGAAACACTGCGATCAGGTGGTTGAATGACCACATGACACATTAAGGCATATATATGCGGGCCAGTGGAGTCGGACCTGACACTTAATTGTTTATAATGCAGAGGACACTCTGGCCCGCACATTGTTCTGGAGCAGCTCTTGCTGCCCTCACAGTCAGCACCCACATTAGGAATATACAGCGTGATGTGGGCAGTGCTTAGAAGAGAAAAAGGAAGAAGGAAGAAAGCCATCTCATCCAAACTCATTCCATTGTGCCCTGCACTCATCAGTTATATACAATGGTTCCTCAACATACAATATTAATTGGTTCCAGGATGACCATTGTATGTTGAAACCATAATGCTATGGAAAACTGGTTCCATGATGTCAAATGTCACCCAACATAATGCTAAATGAAGATTAAAGAAAATTAAGTAGATAATTACTACAGATAAAGCAAGTCCTTACATATAACAGTCAGAAAGAGCAGAGCTGCTGGAAGCCCCTTTATATTTTGAGGAAAGGAGCTTCTTTTGGTCATGTACTTTACACATAATGTACCAGAAAAAACTAGAAAATGGGGGCTTAATCTGGTGCTTAAATGAAACACTCATCCTGGCACATGTAAACAGGTACAGAACATATAGTACCTCAATGTACTTGTACTGTAGAGAGGTGCTACTAGACCTACAATCACTCCATGTATTTTACTAATACAGATGTTTCACAGGTACAATGTTTATCATTATTGGCTGGATCAGTGTCTGGGACATAGCATCTTGAAAACATCCTCAACATACAATGTCCCAGAAAAAGACCATTGTATGGTAAAATAGTGTATCTTGAGGCCATTGTAACTTGAAGGGCCACCGTTTGTAGATTACAGCAGTTGTCCTTGGACATGAAATCTGACCTTATGTGGATTCATGTCCTATTACAGTTACCATCCAGGGACGGGGTATTTACTACTACGTCATAATATCTTATGGAAGCTAGATAGAAGTAAAAGTGAAAAGCTTATTTACCATAGATATCTGTTTTATAAAGCAAGACAGATGCTTCTATTACATCATGCATTTTGCATTACTACATGTAGTTTGCATCGGGGTGTGCTAGATGTATTTGTAAAATGCATGTATCTCTTTATGTGTACACATGTGAATATCAATTGCATCATTCCATTGGAGCGCTGCACATTTTTCTTACAGATTCTGTTTCCATAGAAACAAGTCAATGTGTGCAGCCTTTTAATACCCTTACTGAACTAAACAGTCGTTTGCAAGCCCCTAAGCTACCAATAGCCAAACCTGCCCCTGTAACAGTGTAATACTGAGCCACAAAGGCATCACACCTGAATGACTGATTGGACCACCAATACCAGAATCTAATCTGTACAAGAGGTGGGACTATGCAAATGAGTGACTGGGAAACATCGTGATCCAGGTTCTGTTTATTGCCCCCCAAAAGCAGCTCATCGTGACCATTGGAAACCTCTCCGACACAAGACCCGGGAGCAAGATCCAGAGTGTGGGAGCAGATCAGACATTGTAAGGTGAGTCCATTCATATTGAACGTTGAAGTGTTGTGTAAAAGAGGGTGTGCACGATGCCATCTGCCTGCTACCTGGACGTTCTGCACAACTGATTTTATACTAGGACTCTCAGCAATGATTTGCTATCCACCACCTTTCATAGATCAGGCTGCAGCTCATTTCATAGAGCAGACATATGGCTGGTTAACCATTACCTTGACAATAGACAGATCAAGCTAAAATGCATCGACTTCCAGAGGAATGAGAATGTATTTTTATAATAAGAGGACGCAATTTTAGTGTATGCAACAGGTGTTAAAAATTCTAACAGACGCAAATGAATGGCACGGTCTTATTTCAGCTAAATGAATTGACCGCAATGCTTAAAATGATACATTTTCCGCAACCAGCAAAGATATATATCTTAAGACACATAAAAACAAATAGTGATATTGCTATAGGCAGATTTTTGCTACATATAGATAAACAAACATGAGACGAGACCCCTCCCTTGACAGAACCGTGTGGGCTTTCAGTGCGATAATCGGGGGGGTGACAACGCTTTGCAGGGAAAGTGAGGCATATAAACACCCTCAGAATGCACTCTGGGAGCTCTGTGTGTACCAGGCAGTAGTTACCATGGAAACCACCTCAGCACCAGCTCACACTTACACAGGACAGAAGATGGGGCTGAGGCTGCATTTCTGAGGGAGTGGGAGAGACTGAGGGGAAAAGGGACGTTTCTAATAATGTGGCGAAAAGCAAAATGTGCATTGCACCATAAGAGGCAATCTGCAATTCGCTTGTATAGTGCTCCCTCAAGTTACAGTGACCTCGGGAAACCATGTTGTTAACCCACAATGGGACATGTATTACTGCAGTAAATGCAGTGATTGGCGGTCTATAGTTCTCTCTACATACATGCGTACTACTGTCCTGTACTGCTCTACATGTATAGTGAGTACAGCAGTGATTGTGCTAGTAGCCTCCACAGTACAGACGTAACATGTCCTGTACTGCTCTTACATGTATTTGTGCAGTACATGCAGTGATTGGCGGTCTAGTAGTTTCTCTCTACAGTACAGTGCGGTACTACATGTCCTGTACTGCTCTTATATGCATTAGTGAGGTGCATGCAGTGATTGGTGGTCTAGTAGCTTCTCTACAGCACAGTGCGGTACTACATGTCCTGTACTGCTCTTACATGCATTAGTGAAGTACGTGCAGTGATTGGTGGTCTAGTAGCGCCTCTCTACAGTACAGTGCGGTACTACATGTCCTGTACTGCTCTTATATGTATTAGTGAAGTGCATGCAGTGATTGGTGGTCTAGTAGCCCCTCTCTACAGTACAGTGCGGTACTACATGTCCTATACTGCTATTACATGTATTAGTGAAGTGCATGTAGTGATTGGTTGTCTTGTAGCCCCTCTCTACAGTACAGTGCGGTACTACATGTCCTGTACTGCTCTTACATGTATTAGTGAAGTACATGCAGTGATTGGTGGTCTAGTAGCCTCTCTACAGTACAGAGCGGTACTACATGTCCTGTACTGCTCTTACATGTATTTGTGCAGTACATGCAGTGATTGGTGGTCTAGTCGCGCCTCTCTATAGTACAGTGCGGTACTACATGTCCTGTATTGCTCTTATATGTATAAGTGGAGTACATGCAGTGATTGGCAGTCTAGCATCGCCTCTCTACAGTACAGTGCGGTACTACATGCCCTGTATTGCTCTTACATGTATTAGTACAGTGCATGCAGTGATTGGCAGTCTAGCAGCGCCTCTCTACAGTACAATGCAGTAATACATTTCCTGTACTGCTCTTACATTTATTAGTGAGGTGTTTGAAGTGATTGGAGGTCTAGTAGCGCCTCTCTATAGTACAATGCGGTACTACATGTCCTGTACTGCTCTTACATGTACTAGTGCAGTACATGCAGTGATTGGCAGTCTAGCAGCGCCTCTCTACAGTACAGTGCGGTACTACATGCCCTGTATTGCTCTTACATGTATTAGTACAGTGCATGCAGTGATTGGTGGTCTAGTAGCCTCTCTACTGTACAGTGCAGTACTACATGTTCTGTACTGCTCTTACATGTATTAGTACAGTGCATGCAGTGATTGGCAGTCTAGCAGCGCCTCTCTACAGTACAATGCAGTAATACATTTCCTGTACTGCTCTTACATTTATTAGTGAGGTGTTGGAAGTGATTGGAGGTCTAGTAGCGCCTCTCTATAGTACAATGCGGTACTACATGTCCTGTACTGCTCTTACATGTACTAGTGCAGTACATGCAGTGATTGGCAGCCTAGCAGCGCCTCTCTACAGTACAGTGCGGTACTACATGTCCTGTACTGCTCTTACATGTATTAGTGAGGTACATGCAGTGACTGGCAGTCTAGCAGCACCTCTCTACAGTACAATGCGGTAATATATGCCCTGTACTGCTCTTACATGTATTAGTGAGGTGAATGCAGTGATTGGTGGTCTGGTAGCGCCTCTCTACAGTACAGTGCTGTACTACATGTTCTGTACTGTTCTTACATGTATTAGTGCAGTGAATGCAGTGATTGGTGGTCTAGTAGTGCCTCTCTACAGTGCGGTACTACATGTCTTGTATTGCTCTTACATATATTAGTGAGGTGCATGCAGTGATTGGTGGTCTAGTAGCGCCTCTGTGCAGTACAGTGCGGTATTACATGTCTGTACTGCTCTTTATAGGTGTCTTTGGATCTCAGTTATTAAAACTGTCTACCAATAAAACTGTCTTTTGTTGTAAACAGCAACCAATCAGAGCCCAGCTTTCATCTCTTAACCTGTTAATGACTGCCCACCGTCTTTCCACGTTGGGCATTTCTGGTCGTTCGTCTGCAGCAACGTCTTTTGGTGTCGCTGCAGACAACGGGGTTTGTGACGGCTGGTAACGTAGCAGCTCCCCGACGCATAACCCTTTGATTGCCGCGGTACGTGACTGCAGCACAATTAAAGGGCTTTCCCCTACTCTGTCAGGTGAACGGGACACTCGTTGACCCGACAGAGCACGGGGAATGGCTGCACAGTCCTGGGGACCTAGAGTAGTCCCAGACCTTTATGTGTAAGAAGCCAGCGATCAGGGCAGACTGTGTGCTGAATCTGTGTCAAACTGTATCCACAAGACTGTAATAACCTGTAGAATTAATCTAAAAAGTTATTAAGTGTGAGATGTGAATGGTGTAAAAAAAAAAAAAAAAAAAAATTCTGCAATAATTTATGTGAACTTTAACTATTCCATATTAACTGCATGCTATAATATTTTTCTGTTATTTTGGACAGAATCTACAACTAAGGCTCCTAATGGAACCTCTGATGTAGATGTGAACCAGGCCTAAGCAAGATTCTTGTATAATGAAATATTATGCAACATTGTAATATATTGGGCCACATATATAAAAACGGTCTAGGTCTAAGACTCTCCTTGTTGTCCATAGCAAGAAATTAGAGCTCCCCTTTCATTTCATATAGTGCTCTCAAAATGAAAGGGGAGCTGTGATTGGTTGATATGGGAAACAAAGAGAGTCTTACACCTAGACAGTTTTCATACATGTGGCCCTTTGTGTTTACTTTTAGAGCATTTTCAAGATCTTCTACTTCTGCCAGTTTAGGATGTACTACAAATGAATCCAGTCTATGCAGTCTCATTTGCGCTAACCAAACTGAACTCCAGACTGACACATTTTACCTACAATAAGTCTAGGTCTACACAGCACTGGAATACAGTCGGATTTTCGGTGGATTTAGTATTTTGAATGCAGCAAAAATCTGACGGTATCCTGTGCTGCGTAGACAGCAATCAAATATTTTACTGTCGAGTTTAAAATCTGATGGAATATGCAACATGTTGCATATTCCACAGGATTTCGCCAGATTGCTGTCGGATTCCCATACATTTAATTGTACAGGGCAGACAGCACATCCAAAAACCAACCAAGGCTTTTAAACGAAACTGCCAAAAACCGTGATCCTGAAAATGTCAAAATGCGGTTCGATTTTGGACGGCATTTTGACATTTGGTGTGTAGCCCCAGCCTTAGGGTGTAACATTAGGAGATGCTGAGGTGGCAGTCGCTACTGAGCCCTGGTGCCTGACGGGGCTCAAAGACTCCTCTGCCGCAAAGGAAAACACTAGCATTATAAATGGTACATGGTAGATAAGGGCCCTCTTTTAGATTTTGCAATATAGCCCAGGAGCTTTAAGTTATACCTCCACCTCCACTTATACATAGTAACAAAGAAAAGCAGAGAAGCTTTTGTTGTAGTTGATGTATTTAGCTCACAAAGGATTGCTTAAACTGAATGTATTCTAGTAGATGCTCTCACCTATGGAGGTCTACACTTCGCCCACACCCCCAGACCTGAGAACAGGCAGGGTACAGGCGTTGGCATACTTCTTTCTCCACACTGCACTTGCCAGGTCATTGCTCCCGCACCCTCTCTCACTTTCCTGTCCTTTGAGGTCCACACCCTTAGGGCTTGTTCACACGGAGTTTACACTCCGTGTTACAATTGCGTTAAGGATCTGTCTTGGGGTCCGCTCTGTCGGTCCCCAAGACAGATCTAAACAATTGACATGCAATTCTTTTTAAGACGGACTCGAGCTGCGCTTTTGAAACACGCAGCGGCGATCCCTCATGTGAACGCCGCTCCGTGTTCGGCATAGACAGCAGTGATAAACTCACTGCTAATTGTTTAGATCCATCTTGGGGATTGATAGTGCGGACCCCAAGACGGATCCTAAAAGTGCTTGTAACACGGAGTGTATACTCCGTGTGAACAAGCCCTTAGTCTCTTTTGGCCGTTTTCTATCAGTCGCGGTTGTGTACAGACACCCTGGCTCACCCCGCCAGTTTCTGGATCAATTTGCTGCATGGCTCCCTCACTTCCTCTCTACCGAAAAGCCCACTCTCATCATGGGTGATTTTAACATCCCTATTGGCAACCCTATCCACCACCTCTGCCTCAAATTATTTCACTAACCTCTTCCCTTGGCCTCTTGCAATTTACAGACTCTCTTTCCCACAAGTATGGGAACTCTCTTGATCTGGTATTCTGGCGTCTAGTCTCACTAATTCTAATCTCACTAATTCTCCTTATGCTCTCTCTTACCTCAACCTTTTCTCCTTCACTATCACTAATTCTCAGCCTTCTCTGGACATACCTGGCAATCACCCATTCAGAAATATCCGCTCCATTAACACTCAGGAACTCATAGACTCCATACGCTCCTCACTGTCCCCAATCTCCTCCGTCTCCTGTCCTAACCTGGCTGTCAAGCAACACAATGAAACTCTCACAACCACCCTGGACATGTTGGCACCACTCACACACCGCACCACCAGAGTCAGACGCCAGCAGCCTTGGCACACTCCTCAAACTCGCTTCCTGCAGCGATGTTCCAGGTCAGCTGAACCTCTCTGGAGAAAGTCAAAGTTCCTGCAGACTTTTCCACTATAAATTCATGCTCAGAACTTACCACACCGCTCTTCGCCGCGCCAAGCTGTGCTGAAGACCTAGCCATTCACTCCAAAGAGAAAATTGACAATATCTGTCAAAATATTTCTCAGTCCCCAAGCAATACCCATCCTGTCCCTCCTCGCACGTTCTCTAGTCTGCTCTCAGCCCTTGACCTGAGGATAGAGGAAGAAGTATCCAGGCTTTTCTTGTCTGTTCGCCACACCACCTGCTCCATTGACCCAATCCCTCCCACCTTGTACAGTCTATTTCCCCAGCTGTCCTCTCTCACCTTACTGCAATCTGTAACCTCTCTCTCTCCACTGGGATCTTTCCATCTTCCTTCAAACACGCCATCATAACCCCTTTACTGAAAAAGCCATCTCTGGACTCGTCCTGCGCTGCTAATTACCGACCAGTCTCTAACCTTCCCTTCATCTCTAAACTCCTGGAACACTTGGTCCACTTTCGCTTAATCCACTATCTCTCTGCTAACTCTCTTCTCGATCCTCTACAATCAGGTTTACGCACTTTACACTCCACAGAAACTGCTCTACCTAAAGTCTCAAACGATCTCCTCACAGCTAAATCACAGGGTAACTACTCGTTGTTGCTTCTTCTGGATCTCTCTGCCGCATTTGACACTTTTGATCAAGGAAAACCACAAACCCACACTTGTAGTGGATAAATAATGCTCCTCAAAAGCCAAAAAAGCAAAAACCAAAAGGAGGAACTAACAGCCTTAAAACATAACTTTTAATAATAATGATAAAATAAACACATTAGTGCAAAGGACAAAAAAGAATAAGCACACTCTAAAAAAGGCACACATGCGGGACAAGGACTAAAGAATCCCTATAGAGCCCATAGAAGGGCAGCTATTACACCCTTACCTATATACAAAACAGGAAAATCGCCCCAGTAAGGGCGGTCCTGTCAGGAGCCTGACCCTGCAAACACTGACCCTAAAGAACACCTATAGGTCCCATCACAGGAGACCTATAGATTCTATCCCAACATGTTTCGATCCTCCTACATAGATCGCATCAGGGGACGATGAGGAGCAGGGACCAACAAATACAGAGAAACAGATACAATATAATATAAAGAGGTAGCTGAATATACAAAAAGGTTGCCTCACAATAAACTGCCCAAATGATATACTCACACAACCTCCATATGATTACAAAGAGAATGCGAGTTTAGGCAGCACAAAATAGGGTTCAGGCATCTAAAAAGATAAGTAAATAAAGAGCCTTAAATAGGGAGCCAAAAGGCACACAAGCAAGACGTGCATAGGATAATACAACGTACATATAAAAATGCAACAATGCAAAAAATGCAAAAATGCACTCCCCAAAAGCCTATTGAAAGAGTCCTGCAGAGGAAAGTAATGCAGGAAACAAATGTGTCCCGCACCCTGTAAGGGTGTCCCAGCAGTGGCCAGGTAGTAGAGACGCCGAGGGAGCGTGCTGGCTGCACATAAGAGCGCAATCGCGCCTGAGTGACGTCAGACGACGCGCGATCCAGGGAGAGATGCGTCCCTGGCAACGGCGGCGCGTGCGCAGTAGGCGCCGACAGGCTGAGAATAGCCAGAGGCGGACCTACATAGCTCATAGACCGCTGTGTAGATGTAGCAACAGCGCGACAAGGGGGAAATGCAAAAACGGTATTATTAGCAGGCAGAAGGATATCAGATTTATATAATAGGAGCAGAGAGACTCAAGATGTAAAAAACAGCACTAAGCCAATCAAAAATGCGCAGAATATAAGAGAAATGAAGCTGAAATCAAAATGGTCACAAATAGCAGCTGAAGTCAAGATGGTCATTGAGTTCCATTAGGAGCGACAGTTTTCAGCGTATAGATCCAAAAAGATTTCTCTTGGAATCTCTGTCTCAATAAGGCTGCTTCCCTCTTAAAGTCACACACTCGGGAGCAATTGCGTCTCAAGCGCAGATATTGTCCCCGAGGTATCCCTTTCCTAAGAGGAAGGGGTGATGGGCTTTCCCACCGTCACAGCGGGTTAGTAGCTGTGGGTTTGCGGTATACAGTGGTTCCCAATTCACCTGTCACCTTTCTAAAAATCCTCACATCTAGAAAGGAGATGGTGTCATGTTCAAACTCAAAAGTGAATCTGAGATTGAATTTGTTGTCATTCAGATGTTGTAACATGGAGGCAAATTCTTCTCTTGTGCCGTTCCATATAATGAGGATATCGTCGATATATCTGAGCCACAAACCAATCTTCTCAGAGAATGGTGGGGGATGGTCCCCAAATATGGTGGAGGCCTCCCACCAGCCAAGATATAGATCGGCATAAGCAGGGGCACAAGCACTGCCCCTGGCAGTGCCCTGCTGCAGGGGGTGGAAGACCCCCCCCATCAAACAAAAAATAGTTTTTGGTTAGAACGAACTCAAGTAATTCGACTACAAAGGCATTATGCAGTTTGCACTGTGTCCCCCTGGTGGAAAGGAAGCCTCTTACAGCATCAAGCCCCAAATCATGGGGAATAGACGTGTATAAAGACTCCACATCAATACTTGCAAGGGCCGCATCAGTATCGATGGAGAGACCATCGATGCGTCGAAGAAGATCTGTAGTATCCTTAATAAAGGAAGGCAAAGTTTCCACAAAGGGAGCAAGAATATGATCTATATAGGTACTGCAATTCTGGCACAGTGCATCATTGCCTGAGACTATAGGGCAGCCCTTGAGGGGACTTGTCCCCTTGTGCACTTTAGGCAAAGCATAAAATGTTGCCACCCTAGGGAACCTAGGATAGAGAAACTCAAATTCTTCGACTATCTATCAAATCATTTTCTTTGGCTCTTGACAAGAGATTTCTCAATTCAACTGAAACGAATCAGTGGGGATCAAAAGTTAACTTAGCATAGCAAGAAGTGTCAGATAACAATGAGAGACACATCCTGCGATACTGACCAGAATTCAAGATGACAATGTTGCCCCCTTTGTCCGAGGGTTTCACACACAGATCCTGTCTCTTTTTAAGTTTTTCAAGGGCCACTAATTCAGATCTAGGAACATTAGATATACCTTTAGTTCTAACAGTTGATAAATCTTTGAGTACAAGATCCAGAAAAACATCAATACACGATATGTCACTAATTGGTGGCATTCTCGTGCTCTTGGCTTTGAGTTCAGTAAAAGGGCCTTTCCCTAGGTCATTTTGGGGGACCTCAGCCAGACCAAACAATAATTTTACATCTTCAAGCATATCTGAAGGAATTCCAAGGTTTGCACTTTTGCGTTTTTGTTGGATGGAAAAATGCTTCTTCCAGCGTAATTTCCGCGCGAATAAGTGCAAATCCTTAACCCACCTAAAGGAGCTGAACCTAGTGGTCGGGACAAAGGAAAGACCTCTAGTAAGAAGTCGCATTTCATCAGACGACAAACTTTCACCTGAAAGATTAATAATTTGCTCGTTAGTATTATCGCTGATAGAATTCACTGGTAACAACTGTTGGAAATTATTTAAACCCGATATGAGGGAGTGTTCAGGCGCTCTCTTAACTGGTAAGGGTTGTGATGGTCTAAAAAACGTGGGTTATTACCCCTAGCACCTCTCCTACCTCTAGAGCCACGAGATCGTCCTTGCGATCTAGAGCGACCAGGATTGGTCTCTTTTTCAGAATCCGAATAATCGGTATCAGTTGATGAGATATCTGTCTGAATGTCTCTAGGAGAGGTTTTCTTAGCTAAACAAGAATAAACCCTGTTTTCACGGAAATCCGCCAGATCCCGCAGGAACTGGCGGTGTTTCCTATCCTTTAGGTGGAAATGATATCGTTCGATCTGTACTTGTAAGGATTTTTCTTTAGCTGCAAATTCCGGTTCCCCAGAAAATTTCTGTATTTGATCAATCTGATCTTTCAGTTTGGAATTGAGTCTGTCTAAGGTAGATTTTTCTTCTTCAAGGAGAAGTGCTAGTAATTTAAGGGAACAGGCTGTTACCTCTTTTTCCCATTTACCTGAGAATTCAACTGATTTGTTCCGACTTGATGGAACAAGGGTAATTCTAAGACCTCGTGGAACAATATTGTTAGAAATGTAATGCTGGAGACTTTCTACTTCCCACCATGAGGACACCTGGTCCTTATAAGTCTTGGTTAATTCTTTAAACGCAATTGCCAGCGTGGGAAGAACCTGACGCTGTATGAAAGGTTTGTCTGAGAAAACATCCTTAGAGTCAATGCTCCATTGCTCAAAACGGGGGCCCTGAGCAAGAAAGCCTGCCATACCGTATAGAATAATACGAGAAAAAACACAAACCCACACTTGTAGTGGATAAATAATGCTCCTCAGAAGCCAAAAAGGTAAACACCAAAAGG
The DNA here is from genome assembly GCA_025379985.1 of Phyllomedusa bahiana. Taxonomy (NCBI): domain Eukaryota; kingdom Metazoa; phylum Chordata; class Amphibia; order Anura; family Hylidae; genus Phyllomedusa; species Phyllomedusa bahiana. Next base: position 57,364 of record JAODAL010023483.1, read on the forward strand.
AGGAACTAACAGCCTTAAAACATAACTTTTAATAATAATGATAAAATATACACATTAGTGCAAAGGACAAAAAAAAAAGAATAAGCACACTCTGAAAAAGGCACACATGCGGGACAAGGACTAAAGAATCCCTATAGAGCCCATAGAAGGCAGCTATTACACCCTTACCTATATACAAAACAGGAAATCGCCCCAATAAGGGCGGTCCTGACAGGAGCCTGACCCTGCAAACACTGACCCTAAAAAACACCTATAGGTCCCATCACAGGAGACCCATAGATTCTATCCCAACATGTTTCGATCCTCCTACATAGATCGCATCAGGGGACGATGAGGAGCAGGGACCAACAAGTACAGAGAAACAGATACAATATAATATAAAGAGGTAGCTGAATATACAAAAAGGTTGCCTCACAATAAACTGCCCAAATGATATACTCACGCAACCTCCATTTGATTACAAAGAGAATGCGAGTTTAAGCAGCACAAAATGGGGTTCAGGCATCTAAAAATATAAGTAAATAAAGAGCCTTAAATAGGGAGCCAAAAGGCACACAAGCAAGACGTGCATAGAATAATACAACGTACATATAAAAATGCAACAATGCAAAAAATGCAAAAATGCACTCACCAAAAGCCTCTTGAAAGAGTCCTGCAGAGGAAAGTAATGCAGGAAACAAATGTGTCCCGCACCCTGTAAGGGTGTCCCAGCAGTGGCCAGGTAGTAGAGACGCCGAGGGAGCGTGCTGGCTGCACATAAGAGCGCAATCGCGCCTGAGTGACGTCAGAACGACGCGCGATCCAGGGAGAGATGCGTCCCTGGCAACGGCGGGGCAAAGCGCAGTAGGGGCCGACAGGCTGAGAATAGCCAGTTGCGGACCTACATAGCTCATAGACGCGCTGTGTAGATGTAGCAACAGCGCGACAAGGGGGAAATGCAAAAACGGTATTATTAGCATGGCAGAAGGATATCAGATTTATATAATAGGAGCAGAGAGACTCAAGATGTAAAAAACAGCACTAAGCCAATCAAAAAATGCGCAGAATATAAGAGAATGAAGCTGAAATCAAAATGGTCACAAATAGCAGCTGAAGTCAAGATGGTCATTGAGTCCATTAGGAGCGACAGTTTTCAGCGTATAGATCCAAAAAGATTTCTCTTGGAATCTCTGTCTCAATAAGGCTGCTTCCCTCTTAAGTCACACACTCGGGAGCAATTGCGTCTCAAGCGCAGATATTGTCCCCGAGGTATCCCTTTCCTAAGAGGGAAGGGGTGATGGCTTTCCCACCGTAACAGAGAGTTAGTAGCTGTGGGTTTGCGGTATACAGTGGTGCCCAATTCACCTGTCACCTTTCTAAAAATCCTCACGTCTAAAAAGGAGATGCTGTCATGTTCAAACTCAAAAGTAAATCTGAGATTGAATTTGTTGTCATTCAGATGTTGTACCATGGAGGCAAATTCTTCTCTTGTGCCGTTCCATATAATAAGGATGTCGTCGATATATCTGAGCCACAAACCAATCTTCTCAGAGAATGGTGGGGGATGGTCCCCAAATACGGTGGAGGCCTCCCACCAGCCAAGATATAGATTGGCATAAGCAGGGGCACAAGCACTGCCCATGGCAGTGCCCTGCTGCTGGTGGAAGACCCCCCCGTCAAACAAAAAATAGTTTTTGGTTAGAACGAACTCAAGTAGTTCGACTACAAAGGCATTATGCAGTTTGCACTGTGTCCCCCTGGTGGAAAGGAAGCCTCTCACAGCATCAAGCCCCAGATCATGGGGAATAGACGTGTATAAAGACTCCACATCAATACTTGCAAGGGCCGCATCAGTATCGATGGAGAGACCATCAATACGTCGAAGAAGATCTGTAGTATCCTTAATAAAGGAAGGCAAAGTTTCCACAAAGGGAGCAAGAATATGGTCTATATAGGTACTGCAATTCTGACACAGTGCATCATTGCCGGAGACTATAGGGCGGCCCTTGAGGGGACTTGTTTTGCCGCAGAATAGGAGAACATTTGGGTGACATCCGCCATGCTAGAGATACCCCTGTAGCACGCCATGTTCTTTCAGCACATAATGGTGATCCAAAAAGTTTACGTTGGTCTGGTATTGACCGCGTTCAACCATCTATTAGACGCGGCAATTTGGACCAACTTTTACTCCAGAGAGAATCTTTTTGGATCTATACGCTGAAAACTGTTGCTCCTAATGGACTCAATGACCATCTTGACTTCAGCTGCTATTTGTGACCATTTTGATTTCAGCTTCATTCTCTTATATTCTGCGCATTTTTTGATTGGCTTAGTGCTGTTTTTTACATCTTGAGTCTCTCTGCTCCTATTATATAAATCTGATATCCTTCTGCCTGCTAATAATACCGCTTTTGTATTTCCCCCTTGTCGCGCTGTGCTACATCTACACAGCGCGTCTATGAGCTATGTAGGTCCGCATCTGGCTATTCTCAGCCTGTCAGCCCCTACTGCGCATGCGCCGCCGTTGCCAGGGACGCATCTCTCCCTGGATCGCGCGTCGTCTGACGTCACTCAGCGCGCTCCCTCGGCGTCTCTACTACCTGGCCACTGCTGGGACACCCTTACAGGGTGCGGGACACATTTGTTTCCTGCATTACTTTCCTCTGCAGGACTCTTTCAAGAGGCTTTTGGTGAGTGCATTTTTGCATTTTTTGCATTGTTGCATTTTTATATGTACGTTGTATTATCCTATGCACGTCTTGCTTGTGTGCCTTTTGGCTCCCTATTTAAGGCTCTTTATTTACTTATCTTTTTAGATGCCTGAACCCTATTTTGTGCTGCCTAAACTCGCATTCTCTTTGTAATCATATGGAGGTTGCGTGAGTATATCATTTGGGCAGTTTATTGTGAGGCAACCTTTTTGTATATTCAGCTACCTCTTTATATTATATTGTATCTGTTTCTCTGTATTTGTTGGTCCCTGCTCCTCATCGTCCCCTGATGCAATCTATGTAGGAGGATCGAAACATGTTGGGATAGAATCTATAGGTCTCCTGTGATGGGACCTATAGGTGTTCTTTAGGGTCAGTGTTTGCAGGGTCAGGCTCCTGTCAGGACCGCCCTTATTGGGGCGATTTTCCTGTTTTGTATATAGGTAAGGGTGTAATAGCTGCCCTTCTATGGGCTCTATAGGGATTCTTTAGTCCTTGTCCCGCATGTGTGCCTTTTTTAGAGTGTGCTTATTCTTTTTTGTCCTTTGCACTAATGTGTATATTTTATCATTATTATTAAAAGTTATGTTTTAAGGCTGTTAGTTCCTCCTTTTGGTTTTTGACACTTTTGATCACCATCTTCTCCTCAGCCTGCTCAGTGCCATTGGCCTCCAGGACACCGCTCTTTCTTGATTTTAATCCAACCTCTCTGACCCTATTTAGTGTGTCATTTTCTGGTTCTATGTCCTCTCCCCTTCCTCTCGTTGTTGGGTTTCCTCAGGGATCGTCTAGGTCCTCTCCTCTTTTCAATCTACACAGCCCTCATTGGCCAAACCATCAGCAGATTTGGCTTCCAGTACCATCTCTACACTGATGACACCCAATTATACATCTCTTCCCGTCACTCCTGCCCTGCTACAAAACACCAGTGACTGTCTGTCCGCTGTCTCTGACATCATGTCCTCTTTCTATCTTAAACTAAACCTCACTAAAACTGAACTTCTTGTCATCCCACCATCTACTAACCAACCCAGTCCTGCTATTTCTCTCTCAGTGTGTGGCACCACCATAACACCTAGGCAGCAGGCCCGCTGTCTTGGGGTTATAATAGATTCCGATCTGTTTTCGATTTCACCCCCTATATTCAATCCCTTGCCCGTTCCTGTCACCTGCACCTCAAGAACATCTCCAGAATCCGTCCTTTTCTTACTTTGAAAACAACTCAATCTCTTCTTATTGCTTTTAATCTTTCTCGTCTTGACTACAGTAACTCCCTAAATTGGAAAGTGCTGCGGAATATGTTGGCACTATATAAATAAAATTATTATTATTATTATTAGATATAAGGCCTCTAGGTGAAAATTAGCATGTTTTCATTTAATAACAGCAAGAAGAGATCTACAAAATTGGAAAACTGCTAAATATTTTTTAAAAATTACAGAACATTTAAAGGAGTTGTCTCACTACAAGGATTGCTTATTATGTTAAAGATCTTGCAAAAACAAGTCAGTTTGTAATATGCGTCCATTAGCAGTGTCCTAACTATTCCTAGATATCCCCTCGTGTATGGGCTGTATCAGTTCCTCAGGGTGCTATAGCTACAGACATGTTAGCTCTCTCCTGATAGGCTGCTAGCACTGGTTGCTGTAGCTACAGACCTGGCTTCTACTGCAGACTAGAAGAAGCCAGTGAACAGGCTCCTGAATTCAAAAGGAAACCAAGAAAACAGGACTGAGGTAAGATGAATCAATGTAGTGAGACAACCCCTTTAATTATGCAGTGATTACGCCTTCCTTATAAAACATTTTCAATAAATTGATACATAAGGGTGTAAATCATGTAGTTATGCAGTGCATGACCACATCTAGCTGTGTAAGTACATGTTATTGTCCTGAGCATAACTGCTGCTGTGGCAACAAAGTAGCTGCTATAGGGCTGAGGCTGAAGGGGGCAAGGAATAGCAGCCACATCGCCAGAAGGTTCAATGATAACATTACCTCTGCAGCTAAGGATGATCATTATATGCAGTATTGCTAGTATTGAGTTTTATAGCAAATGCATAAACTGTACGCAGAGAGCTCTCCCTATGAAGTTAAAATATATACAGTATGTGATATGATATATTTTGTAAGACACTGGATTTTGTAAAATGCCTGTTCATCTTTTAGATGAGCTATCAAATAACATCTTAGAAGCAAGGAGAAGATTAATCTTTGGAAAAGAAAGGAACTAGGACCTGATGCCGTTTTTTTCAATGAATTTTTCTCTTCTATAGCCTTTTTAATAGACACCCTTTTTAACCCTAGAAAATAAAGGAATATTATGCAATTACTCATTTTAATGGGTTATCCCTTAAAGGGGTTGTTCATCAGTAAAAAAAAATATATTTTCTTAACAAAATCTCTTCCACAATTTCTGTGGGCCTCCTGCAGTTTTACTTTAAGGGGTTTTCTCACTATAAAGATTAGCTGTGAACATGCAGAGACAGGTAATTGAAGACTTTCTAAATACATTGGTCTTTTGATTTTTCTTCTTTGGGGAAGTAAAGGGT
>JAODAL010023484.1:0-62604 GCA_025379985.1 Phyllomedusa bahiana
GAAATTTACCGCTGAGGTAGTTTCTGCAGAAAAAACCAATCTCTTGATAAATTTTGAAGAGTTGGGACCCAAATTCCCCCACCCAAGCTGAAAGTTTTCAGGTTTTTAAAACAAAAATTTAAATCTTTCAAAAAAACTGAAATCCTTTTTGTGTCCAGATTCGGGCAATCTTCTTTTGTGTCCCCAATAGAGATGGGCAAATTTTGATTCTAACGAAGGGGAAATTTTTTTTTTTAAAATTTTTCAGGGGAAAACTTGGGTTTCCCGAACAAAGTCGAATTTTGGGGGTCCCTTCGGGTGAACGAAAGTGTTTTTTTATTGATAAAATGGCTGCGAGTTTATGGCGTTACTTTGGAGCAAAAGAACTCGGGGGGAAAAAGAAGGGCTACCCTGCTGAAATTTTGCGAGATGAAGCCAATCAGAGACCGGGGGGGAATTTTCTGTGACGTCCCCGCATTTATAAGTCCGAGCGAAAACGCTGGAAGCTTTTAAAATTTGGCTCTAAAGTACTGTTTTGGGGAAAAAGGTGCTGCCGGGCGGGCTTATGTTAGGGGAAATTTACTAAAGAACCCCATTTTTTTACAGGGGATTTTTTGGGGGGGTCACAGTTTGGGTTCAGAGAGTTCTTTAACTTTTCCTATTTTTGATTTTGGGGGGGGTTTTTAAATCGGGAAGTCCAGTGTGGTCCATTTCCCGCTGCTTTATACATTTTAATGCTATTTGCTCACAGCCTTTAAAACCCAAGGATGATCTAACCCTTTTCCCTTTGTATTCTTTTTAAAGAAACAGCATTTTTAAATTTTCAAATACCACTTCTTTTTTGGGCTGCTAAATTTTTTTGCGAAATTTTTTTTTTAATTCCCGGGGGTTTAAAATTAAGGTTGTTTGTGTTGTGGTGACTAAAAAAAAAACGTCTTTTTACCCCCAAAATAAAATTACATTTTTCCTGTAGCAAAAATTCCCACAAGGCAAAGGGTTTAAAATTACAAATTTTTCCTTTTGTTGTGTAGCTTTAAAAAAAACCACGCCATTGAAAACCGTTTTAAAAAGCTCGTGTTTTTTGGTTGCTCAATTTTTTTGGGGGAAATTTTACACCCAAAAGGGTTAATAAGTATTTTTCTGCAGTTGTACTCAGTAAAAAAGGAAATTTTTTTTTTACCCCCCCACAAAAGAATTTTCTGTGGGCAAAATTTTTATCCGAAGGTTAATTTAAGCCTGTTTTGTGCTTTTATATTAAATTTTAAAAATAACAGAGTTTTTAAAACGGCCAATTTTCAAAGGGCAATTTTTTTTGCCCCTTTGTGGAGCGCAAAATTTTTATCCAAGGGGGTTACCAAGCTTCTTAGTGGGTTCATTTGGGATAAATTTCGGGGGGTGTAAATTTTTTCATATACAGATATCTTCATCAAAAAAGTGTTTGTACATTTTTAGAACAAAACCCCGTATGTCCCGACAAGGAGGTGGCAGGGGTCTTCACCTGCGAGTGGCAGAGGCACAAAATTCCTGAAAAAGGCCCAGGGTCGCAGCACCCCGCAAGGGGAAAGGGTTTAGCAGGGGATCACCCCCGTGAGGCCCCAAAATGGCCCGCTGTCATCTTTTGGGCATCAAAGGGGGGCCTTTATTTGGGTTGGGCTTGGGGCCCTCCACTTCCTCCCCCGATGAAATCTGCCAAACCCCCGCCAAAAGTCGGTGGGAAGTCAGGAAACAACCCCTTTGTTGGCATGGCCCGGGAGGGGTCCGCGGCCCTCCCTTTTTTTTTTTTTAAAAAATAAATTTTTTTTAAAAAACCAAAAAAAATTTTTTTTTTTCCTTTTTTTTTAATTTTCCCGGGGTTAAAAATTTTTTTTTGGTTTTTAAAAAAAAAAAACCTTTTTTAAAAAAAAAATTTTTTTTTTCCAAAACAAAATTTTAAAAATTTTTTTTAAAAAACCCCCCCCCAAAAAAAAAAAAAATTTTTTTAAATTTTTTGCCCCCGGGGGTTTTTTTTTTTTTCCCAAAAAAAATTTTTTTCCCCAAAAATTTTTTAAAAAATTTTTTTTTTCCCCGGGTTTTTTTTCCCCAAAAAAAAAATTTTTTAAAAAAGGGGGGTTTTTTTTAAAAAGGGGGGAAAAAAAAAAAAAGGGGGGGGGGGTTTTTTTTTTTTTTCCGGGGTTTTTTTTAAAAAAAAAATTTTTTTTAAAACCCCTTTTTTTTTAAAAAAAATTCCGGGGGAAAAAAAACCCCCCAAAAAAAAGGGGCCCCCCGGGCCCCGGGGGCCCCGAGAAAAAAAGGGGGGGGCTCCCCTTTTTTGGGGGGGGGAAAACCCGGGGCCCCCTTTTTTTTAAAGGGGGGGGGGAAACCCCCGGGGAAAAAGCCCCCGGGGAAAGGGGGAAGGGGGGTTTTGTTTTGGGGGGGGGGGCCCCCCCCCCCCCCCCCCCCCGGGCCCTTTTTGGGAAAAACCCCTTTTTTTTGGGGGGGGGGGGGGAAAATTTTTTGGGGGTCCCCTTTCCCCAGGGGGCCAAATTTGGGTTTTCCAAACCCAAAAAGGGTGAAGTTGGGTGGGGGGGGGGGGGGGGGTTAAAAGGGGGGGGGTTTTTAAAAAAAAAAAAATTTGGGGGGGGGGGGGGTGGGGGGGGCGGGGCGGGGGGGGGGGCGGGGGGGGAGGGGGCCGGGGCTTGGGGGGGGGGCGGGGGGGGTGGGGGGAAGGGGGGGGGGTCGGGGGGGGGGGGGGGGGGGGGGCCGGGGGGGGGTGGGGGGGGGGGGGGAGGGGGGGGGGGGGGGGGGGGGGGGGGGGGGGGCCCCCTTGGGGGGGGGGGGGGGGGGGGGGGTTGGGGGGGGGGGGGGGGGGGGGGGGGGGAAAAAAAAGGGGGGGGGCGGGAAAGGGGGGGGGGGGCCGTGGGGGTTTTTGGGGGGGGGGGGGGGGGGGGGGGGGGTGGTGGGGGGGGGGGGGGGGGGGGGGGGGGGGGGAAAAAAAAGGGGGGGGGGGGGGGGGGGGGTGTGGGGTTTTGGGGGGGGGGGGGGTTCCCCAAACGGGGGGGGGGGGGGGGGGGGGGGGGGGGGAAAAAAAGGGGGGGGGCCCCCCAAAAGGGGGAAACTGGGGGGGGTGGGGGGGGGGGGGGGGTTTTTGGGGGGGGGGGGGGGGCAAATGGGGGAGGGGGGGAGGGGGGGGGGGGGAAAAAAAAAGGGGGGGGGTGTGGGTGGTTTTTTGGGGGGGGGGGGGGGGGGGGGGGGGGGGGGGCCGGGGGGGGGTTTTTTGGGGGGGGTTAGGGGGGGGGGGTTTTTTTAGGGGGGGGGGGGGGCCCCCCCGGGGGGGGGTTTGGGGGGGGGGTTTTGGGGGGGGGGGGGGGGGGCCCGGGGGGGTTTTTTCCCCCCCCCCTTTTTTTTTGGGTTTTTTTTTTTTATTTTGTTTTTTTTTTTTTTTTTTTTTTAAAATTTTTTTTTTTTTTTAAAAAACTTTTTTTTTTTTTTTTTTTTTTTTTTTTTTTTTCGGAAATTTTTTTTTAAAAAATTTTTTTTTTTTTTGCTAAGACCCGGAGGACCCAAAATAGGGGTATATGTAGAATCTGGGGGGCAGAAAGTAAAAGCGTGGCCGGGGGCTAACGTTGGCACCACGGTCCTGTGTCAACATGCGCGTCCCCACCCGGGTGGCCTGGGAGAAACTTTGGCTCAGAGTGGTGGTTCCTGCCGCCGCAGAACAGCACAGCGCCCAGTGGAAACCATACCTTTTGCAGCCAGTAAAGGCTCCACCACCTCTGCAAAAGGGGGAGCGTTTCCTTTGACATCTCCCGGTCCAGATGCTCCTGCTCCCACTACTCTGGCACAGCAGCGTTCAGCGAGGCGATGTGAAGAGACAACAGTAGGTTCCACCACCCCAAAGGGTCAGCAGTGACCGTCCCCCCCTGCCCAAGTTGTTGGTATGCATCCCTCCTTTCCCAAATGGTGGACCTGCACCGTTCAGGAACTAAGGGTTTGGCCGAGCCGGATGGAGAGTTCCAACCCTGTAATTTTTTTAAAAAAAGGAAACCCAGCACTTCATAAATATGTAGAACAGAAGGTGGGCCAGTCCTGAGCTTACGTTTGTTCCGGTGACGGGCAGCGCACGTCGGAGCTGAAACCTACGGTAGGGCCTTTAAATGTCCTTTAGGGCCCCGTGGGTTAATGTGCTTCCTCCCCCGCCACACAAACAACTTGGACAGGAACAGCGTTTCTCCTCCACTTTGTCAAACTGCGGCTCCGCGCCAATGCCCCGCCTCCCCCTCCACCACCCCATCTCAGCCTCCAAAGTACTGCCCCATCATACCACATTGTAGGGCAAGCGGGTACGCGTTCTACCCCTGGCTTGCCTCGGCGAACGAAGTACACAGGGGAGGAATGCTCTGCTTCATGCAGAAGAAATCGGTGTGGTTTTCCGCGCCAAATGCAAAACGGAACCATGGTGCGGACAATGGGAGGACATGGTGTCCGCGCTGCCCGAGGGGGGATGGTCCATGCGCCCTGCTGGCGCTGTGTTAAACTGGTTGTGAAAAGGTTCCTGAATTTCCCCCGTCTTCAGGGGGTTCGAAAATGGCCAGGAAACTGTGCCACTTCATCCCTTCCTACAAAGCCCGGGAAAACCCCCCTCGAGTTGCAGCGGCAGAAGGCCTCCCCCCCAAAACACTCTGATATGCGATTTACCCTTGGAATTCCAGCCTGCACATGTTGGACCGACTGAATGACAGAGAAAGGCCATTAACGATTTTTTGTATTATCCAGGGCCGGACTAGGAGAACTACCCCCTGTGTAACAATGATGTCCAGCCAGTGGCCAAGCATCATGCGTGACACTGTTGTTTTGTTGAGGCCATACGAGGAGCCCCGTTATTTGTCTGTCCGCCAGGTCTCACGGATGAATAACGTCATTCCACTGCTTCATGTCCTGGAACAGATGCTGAAAAATCTTGGTCTGGGCAGGGACTGGAGATGTGGCACTACAGCTCGCGGCCACATGAGTCCGGTGGGGAACTAAAATGGAGGAGGAGGAGGGAGACATTGAGCAGAAGCATGTCTGTGAAATGAGTGGTTTTTCTACCCATGTTACAAGAGAGGAGGAGCAGGAGCAGCTGGATGAGGTAGTATTGGAGATGAGGAAAGACGCGCAGATGACCCGCTAACACCGTGGCGTAACAGTGGAGATGGAGGCAGGGAGCTCTCGGAGTCACTTTGCAGATGGCCCCCCACATTGCTGATTTGCCTGTCTAGTGACAACCGAAATAGTCAGCATCAGGAGAGGGATGACTTCCTGGCTGTCCACACTATTGAGACCCTCACTACCAGTCCAAAATGGGAGGCCTTTTTCCCCTACTATTTGAGAGGAGGACAAACTCAATACATAGGGAAATCTCCGTAGGTCAGTTGGGCCGCTGCTATGTGTGGCATCGTCCCTCCTCTGACAGGTCTGACCGGGGGGTTTCTTTCAGCGCTACATACTACAGCCCACGGCTCCTGGGGAATGGAGGGTAAGAGCAGTAGCAGCTCATACATCACAACCTAAGTCTGGAGTCACTACTGGCTGATGAGTCAGCTTCCATCACCCGCCTAGTGAGGAGGGAAGGTCCGCCAGCATGCAGCAGCAGCAGGACCTGGAGCAGACCCGACCAACAGGTCGTGGCCTACTGGACAAGCATTCTGCCACCAACCCCATTTAGAAAAAAGATCCGTGGACTACGGGGCAGCCAAACTGGATGTGTGGGGTGCCGCACCCATGCCGATTGCAGTGGAGAAGCTGTCCTGCCCGGCCTGTATGTGGCATCAGAGCAGATGTTCAGTGCGCGGGGGCCACGTATACCCCCACGGGAACCCGCTTTGTCCACGGGAAATGTGGAAACGACTGAACCTTTGTCAAGATGAATCAAGGCGTAGAACGGCCATGTTTCACACACCAATGCCTTAGGGCGTCAAGTCTACATCAGCCAAGACATCACAGCACCCAAACTGTGAGAAATGATTTTGGGTTCAAACTACCTGCCTCAGACCACTATTTCTGATGCCGGGCGCCTTCACCCTCCTGATGCCACACATCTGCTGACAAACTCTCCATCTCTGCCACCCAACCATCTTACAGGGACTGGTATTGCACCGCACCTCCACACTCTGTCATTGTGCCACTCTCTGACCTCAATGCCTGTTGCTCCTCGCCGCAAGTCACCTCCACACTCAGTCATTTGCCACCTGTGGCCTACACGGTTTTTTCCACCTCACAGAATGTCATTGATCCGACTCTCACTCTCTGACCTCATGCTGCTGCTGCCGTTACCTCCACACTGTGTCATTGTGCCACTCTGTGGCCTACTACTGTTTTGCCACCTCCAGAATGTCATTGTGCCACTGTCTGACCTCATGCTGCTGCTGCCGTGACCTACACACTGTGTCATTGTGCCACTGTCTGACCTCATGCTGCTGCTGTGACTGCTGCCGTGAAATAAACAATGAGTCATTGTGCCACTGTATGACCTCATGCTGCTGCTGCCGTGACCCACACCCTGTGTCATTGTGCCACTCTGTGGCCTACTCCTGTTTTTGCCACCTCTAGAATGTCATTGTGTCACTGTCTGACCTCATGCTGCTGCTGCTGTTGATGCCGTAAACTCCACTCTGTGTCATTGTGCCACTCTTTGGCCTACTCCTGTTTTTGCCACCTCCAGAATGTCATTGTGCCACTCTCTGACCTCATGCTGCTGTGGCTGCCGCCGTCACCTGCACACTCTGTCACTGATGTTGCCACCTGAGCCCTCAGCTTGTTTTTTTCCAGCTGTCGCTGTCATGACTTTATCAGGCTACATTCCCCCTTCAGTTTTTTGGTCAGTTTTGCCCTCTTAAGTGCCCAGGGAATTTTATAGTGAAGCGATTCTAAGAGCGGCGGCAGTCATGTGCGTGTCATACTAAAATACAACATTGTATGAAGACCAAACCAAGCTCCCTCTGCATATTTAAGCATGCTGCAACGTTCTACAGCACCCTGCAGGCTCTGTGCAGCCTGGAAATAGCTGTTTTTTTAATGCCATTCGTCCCTAAGTAATTCGGACCGAATTTATTTTTGTCTGGAAATTCGGCGAAGTGACCGAACCGAATTTTTGAGAAATTCGCCCATCTCTAGTCCACAACTTCTTGCTAATATACTATTGATAGGTTAGCAGGAAGTGGGGGACAAATAGGAGTCAGTTTGAAAATTTAGAGTACATTGGGTTTGTTGGTTGCTTGTTGCAATGGAGACCCATAGACTTTCATAGGAGAATTAAAAACAAAATGAAAATACATTTTCAAATCAAGACCTGTAGCAGAGTTAAATATTATTTTAAATGCATAATAGCAATAAAATAATGACTTTAATGTGAATGTCATCTAAGTTCAATGCTCCTAAACTGTACAGCCTTCTCCAGGTAATCACCACAGGTCTGGCTGTTGTAACCCCCAACAATAAATTGTCTTTATGGGAGGAAAAGCTGCGGCCTAGCATACGTGTACACTCATGCAACCATGCTAGATTGTAAGCTGCTCTTTCCAATAGTAAAGGTTTGTTCACTTGCCTGATTTTCAGGGCTGATTCAGTGCACAGTTTTTATGTGGAATATTAACTGTGGACATGGATTTGAGAGGCAAGTTTTGATTCATCCGCATCAGAATCAACGTCCTGATTAGCCATGGGATTACACCCTATGGCTTCCTAGTTAGGCTTCCTTCACTTTGCAGTATGTTCAGTAGTATATGGGTACTCTATGTATGCAGGGAAAGCTCCTTGAAAGTATATGTATGTGTTATGTTTCAAAAAGCACTCATTATTTGACTAAAGTCAAAGCTGTCATTTTGGTCTTCATTTGGGCAGAAAATATCAGTCTCTGTTCATTTTCTGCAAGGTATAATGCAGTAGACTTCACCGTTTTATTACAGAGATGCCCAGTATATATGTTTTTATTTTTTATACTGGGAGCCTAAGGGTTCCAGATGCCGCTGTTTGAAATCTGTGGAAGGGGTTCATTGGAAAATGTTTCCAGCATATTTAACAGGATCCATTACGACAGTGCGAAGAGAGAGGGGTTCCCTCATCTCACCTCTTTAATGTCCAGTATTGAGGTTGCATACTGAAACAATACATACTGTACATTTCTTATTTATAAATAACAGATTTTTATATATATAACTAATCCTTCCATAAAAATAAATAGTGACTTTTAAGAGGAAAAGTTGTAGCACTGTATTTAAAAGAAAACAGCCATGTTTTTATCCTGTACAACCCCTTTATTTCCTTCTCAAACTTTTCTGATAATAGTAATGGGTAAAGGTTTTAGCTGTATATATTGGTACTCAAACTATAGTAGCTAAAATAGAACTTTTATTCTCATCCCACAAAATCAATTAAGTTTAACTCTAGTGCCACTAACAAATTCTATTATTGTAAGGAGAGTGTATAATACTGCAATCAAAGGGATTTTGTCAAAAGGCAGTTTCACTGAGCCACGTCCAGCTTTAGACTTGACACATTCTGTTCACGCTGTGGACAGGTCTATAGCAGTGATTGACAGATCTTCCCTACCTATTCTTCTTACATCAGTGCAAGAGTATATTACACAAGGCTGCAGAGCTCTAAAGAGTGAACGCTTTTTAGGCTATGTTCACACAGCTTAATAGCTGGTGTAATTACGCCCCGCAATTACGCCGTGTGGACGGGGGCGGGGGCCAGCACCTCGCCGGCCCATAGACTATCATTACTAGAGGCGCATATACAGCACTAGTAAATGACATGTCACTTATCTCCCCCTGCGACGGATTCGCCGAGCGGGGAGAGGAGACGTAATCCATAGTTCTCTATGAGAACTGTGGATTACCGTAATGTCTGGGCCGTATTTCAGCCGTAATTCGTGCAGTAAGTCAAATAAGCCGTGTGAACATGGCCTTATTTAGTTAGGTAAGCAAAGTCTGTTACTAGAGATAAGACTCTGCAGGAGGTGGCTCACCAAGGACGGACTGAATGACGGCCGATTGAAGCAATGAGAGAGGAGGGGGAAACATTCGGGAACCAGAGAGAGTTTTATAACAGGGTATAAAATCCAAACCTCTATCACCTTAAGATGCCATTTTCATGGTGAAACATGTTGGGGAAATTAGGGTCTTTGTTGAAACCGCTGCAGAGGGTCAAAAAATACTCCCTCTAGACAGTCAGAAACAATATTAGATTGTATATGTAGGGTAAAAGCCCGAGATTAACATTCTAATTTAGGCAGCAACTCACTTCTATAGGTGTCCTTATACAGGGAAAGATATTTAGTATAGTGTCAGCTGCATTATTAGGTGTCCGAATATTGCAAATTGAGTTAAAATAGCTAAATGAGAGTCAATCAGATAGTTTATAGTGTGATCTAAAATATAAGGATTGGTTATTTATTTACTAGTATGCAGTGTCAACTAAATTAGGCAGTATAAAGTGCTATTAGAAACAAGACACCAATTAGATAGTTAAGGACTATTTAGAGGTGAGTTAAAGAGAATAGTTGGCTACCTTATTTTAATCATTGGTGAAATTTGGACATACATAGTTTTAAACGTGTGATTTAATTCCAGGATATCTTCACTCAGTTTTACAGAATATTCTTTTCTTGATGCATTAGCAATATCCATATCATGCAATAGCTATATAATAACTGCAGGGTAGCCGAATAAGTATATTTTATGCCAACCCTACCCTACTGGCAGTGGACCCGACCTAAAAAAGTGCCTTCACCCTACGGAACTTGTACCCTACAAACAGCTATGCTCTAAACAAGTATAAATTACGTAAAATCATGGGAAAGAATAGAAGTCTTAATTGCGTCACTATCCATTTTGGCTTCCATTATACCAGTGGATGGGGCTGTGTTTTCTCCTGTCAACATTGTGGCAATATAGTTGTTAGGCTATCCTGCCATTATTATATACAGTTGAAACCAGAAGTTTACATACACTATATGAAAGGATATGCATGTTTTTCTCACTGTCTGACATGAAAACAGAATTAACCGTACCAGTTTTAGGTCAATTAGGATTACCAAAATTATTTATATTTGCCAAATGCTAGAGAATTATGAGAGAGAGAATTTTTTAAGGCATTTCTATTACTTTCTGCAAAGTCAAACATTTACATACATTTTATTAGTATTTGGTAGCGTTGCCCTTAAACTGTATGACTTGGTTCAAACATTTTGAATATCCTTCCACAAGCTTCTTACAATAGTTGGTAGGAATTTTGGCTTAATCCTCCTGACAGTACTGGTGTAACTGAGCCATGTATGTAGGTCGCCTTGCTCGCACCTGCCTTTTATGCTTTGCCCATAAATTTTCAATAGTATAGAGATCAGGACTTTGTGATGGCCACTCCAAAACATTGACTTGCTTATCCTTAAGCCACTTTTTGGCACTATGCTTTGGGTCATTGTCCATTTGGAAGACCCATTTCCGCCTGAGCTTTTAACTTCCTGGCTGATGTCTTGAGATGTTGCTTCAGTATTGCCACATAATCTTCTTTCCTCATGATGTCATCTATTTTGTGAAGTGCACCAGTCCCTCCTACAGCAAAACAATCCCACAACATGATGCTGCCATCCCCGTGTTTCACAGTTGGGATGGTGTTCTTAGGCTTCCAAGCTTCCCTTTTTCCGCCAAACGTAAGGATGGTCGTTGTGGCTAAACAGTTCATCAGATCACAAGACAGGTCTCCAGAAATGTAGGTCTTTTTTCCTATGTGCATTTGCAAATATTAATCTGACGTTTATATGTTTCTTTTGGAGTAATGGCTTCTTCCTGCCAGAATGGCCTTTCAGCCCATGTTAATACAGTACTTGTTTTACTGTGGATAATGAAATAATCTTACCATCTTCCGCCAGAATCTTCACAAGGTCTTTTGCTTTTGTTCTTGGGTTGATATGCACATGTCAGACCAAAGCACGTTCATCTCTGAGACACAGAACCTGTCTTCTTCCTAAGCGGTATGATGGCTGGACAGTCCCATCTTGTTTGTACTTGCAGGTAATTGTTTGTGCAAGTCCACAATTCTCTTCTTGATATTTTGGCTGATTTCTTTAGACTTTCCCATGATGTTACACATAGAAGCAGTGTGTTTCTGATGTTGTGTTTCCACAAATGTGTCTCTATTTAATCCAAATGTTGCCTATCAGAAACCTATCAGAAGCTTCCAAAGACATGACAGCATCATATGGGCTGTCCAAATTGTTTAAAGGCATAGTAATGCTAGTGTATGTAAAGTTTTGACTTTGCAGAAAGTAATAAAAATGCTTTAAAAAAATTCTCTCTCTCTCTCATTATTGTGACATTTGGCAAATATAAATAATTTTCATTCCTAATTGACCTGAAACGGGTAAATTCTGATTTCATGTCAGATAGTGAGAAAATCATGCAGATGTGTCTTTTTATATAGTGTATGTAAACTTCTGGTTTCAACCGTAACCATTGGATGATCTCGGTATTGCTTATGCATCAAGTAGAGTATATTCCCTAATACTGAGTGAAGATATCCTGAAATAATAGATCTCACACCGGGATTCGCCGACGAAGGAGCTGTAACCTTGTGAGGTCACATAAGTGACATGGTGCATATGTTAAATTGTATTATTATACACTTGCCTCTAAGTTATATCATTTGTTAGTGTCACTATTTATAGACTTTAATGATTTTGTGGGGTGAGAATACAAGTTATATTTTGAGCAGTGAGACATGTTTTTGATGGAGCTTTGTTTCTACATTTGCTCACTGCTAAAGGTTTTAGTAAAAACCATTTCAGTGTTTAAAAGGTTTATTATCCAGCTTTACACAGATCCTGAATGTATACGAACGTGTTTTGGTCATAGGCCTTACGCATTTTACATTCTTTTCTGCTGCTTTGTCCGTGTGTCAGTTTTCATTGTGGTTCTGCCATTCTTTTTATGAAACCATGAGGTTACATAGGGCTATGCACATCATCTAGATAGCTGGGTGCTGAATACAAAACTCCAGTGATTTTGGATTGAGCAAGAAAAACAATTAATTTAAATGATTAATGTATTTGTGATATTTTTGTAAATTTACAATGGTAATAACTAAGAAAACTAGTACATCGCACCCTTGAAACGCTCCCCAATTACACACTTCCTTAGAATGTCAGTTTACACTTTAAGGTGAGGTCCTGCAGGACCCATCTGGAATCACAAGCATCATGACTAAAAAATAAAATTCTGATTTTCAAGAAGATACTTTAAACAACTTGAAAAGAATTGCTCTTTGCCGACAAGAAAATTATGCCACTTATCCTCCCAGCCCCAGAAGATTTCTGGCAGAGTGCACTAATGAATAGCTTAGAAGATGGCCGCCACATCGCTTCGGCTTGGTAATCTTATAGCCGGGAGCATCAGTGGGTTTAGTAGATCTTGGCCAGAAACAGAGAATAATCCATCGTTTCTTTCCTCTCCAATAACTTGAGGGATATTTTCAGGAGATAAATTTGTAATAAGAGATTATGGCATCTACCAAATACAAGATCACATAAAACTTACATTAAATTTTAATTTCAAATACTTATAAATCCCCCCATCTTACCCTCAAAATTTTTAGGATATCACTGCACCCAACCAGTGGCAGCTACAGGCACAGAATGTTAGCATGTAAATGAGACTGGCCTATCTTGTAGCATAAAATAGTGACACACATTATTTCAGGTTTGTCACTTATGGGTTAAAAATAAATAGCTTCTAAAAACCCTTTCTCTTATTTTTTTCCACCTGCAGTCCCTGATATAAAATTTTCACCCTTTCCCCCCCCCCCTGCTGCCCCCAAAATTTACAGATCTTTCCCCATTCAAAAAGTAATAAGCTGTCAATCATGGGCTGCAGGCATTCAGCAAGTATACTAGGGAAATTTTTGGGCGCTTTTCAAAGCAGTTTTGGTTTCTGCAAAGACACTATTACACATTACACCCTAGGGGAAAAGACCCGGACATTACTGTTTCCCAAAATTGGGTTTCTTTTTGGGGCCTGGAGTCTACCCCAAAGGGAAAATTTCCTGGGGCCTACCTTACAGCTACTATACAGAACTTTCTCTCTTGCTTTCTGCCTCTATTACTCTGCCCAAGCCAAAACCCAAAACCCCTGGCCCCCGGTTTTTTTCCCCCGTGAGCCCCGTCCCAGACTGCACAAAAAAAAGGGGCGGTTGGGGGCCTGTAAAAAGGGGGGGGGAAAACAGGGTTAACAATTGATAAAACTTCCTTATCTGTTTAAAGGCCTTAAAAAAAGTTTTAAAGGGAAAAGAACATTTAACCCAGCTTTTTTTCCTTTCATTCCAAAAAGGGTTGGTTTTTCCTTTAATCTTTTCCGGGTTTCTGCCTTTCATTCCCCTTTTTTTTAAAGCAAAAGGACCCCCAAAAATTCCAGGCCCAATTTTTTAGCCATTTAAAAGAACAAGGTTGGGGCCTTTAAAAATTAAAAATTTAAAAACCCCCTAGAATTTAACCACTTTAAATTTAAATCGACCCCAAAATTTAAAAAGCCCCCAAAAATAAAGCCCCAAAGAAAAGGGTTTAGTAAAACAAAATTGTTTACTCAAAATTTGAGGAACTCACAAGGGTTTCAAGCACTGAATAAGACCCGGGCAAGGCCAACAATTTACCAAGTCCCAAAAACCCTTCTACTTTTTGGGCTTGACAAAAACTTGTTTGGTCCCGGGAAAATCCAAGGGGAAACCCAAAACAAATTTAATTTTCCATATTCCGTTCTGAAAACTTACAGACCAAAAGAACCAAAAGAACCCACCGGTTTTAGGACCTCCTCTGTGAAGGGTGCCCCCCCAACCCAAATTCCCCCCAAAATTTTGGCCTTTTGCCTTCCCCGATATTTGAAAAAAAAAACCCCCCCTTTTACAGACACCCAAAAACCCTTTAAATTTAAATGGCCCAAAAAAAACCCCTCTTCCCCTTCCTTAAAAAAATTGCCCCCCTTCCCCTTGTCACGCCCCCCCTGTTGCTCCCAAAAAACGACCCCAAAAAATTTTTCCTGAAAAGTTTTCCCTTTTAAAAAAAGAAAAGCAACACCAAATTCCCTTTAACGGCACAAATTAAATAAAAATTTAAAAAAGGCAATAAAACACAGGGTTAAAAAAACCATTTGTATCAGAAAGAATTAAAAACCCCTTTGGCCCCCTAAACTCCCCCCCTGTACCATTGGGCAAGGGCCCCAAGAAAAAAATTCAAACCTCCCTTTTCCTATACCTCAAAATTTTTGCCCCAAAAGGAATAAAAACCTAAGCTAAACCTGATTATCAAATTTCAAACCTAACTTTTTG
This sequence comes from Phyllomedusa bahiana, assembly GCA_025379985.1. NCBI lineage: Eukaryota > Metazoa > Chordata > Amphibia > Anura > Hylidae > Phyllomedusa > Phyllomedusa bahiana. The sequence goes on from JAODAL010023484.1 coordinate 14,311, forward strand.
AGAGACAGTTTTTTTAACCTTAAAAAAAAATGGTGAAACCCTATTGAAAAAGGCCCATAAAAAAAAAAACCTTTACAGAAATCTCAAAAAAACTTCTAGGGCCTTTCGGGCACAAAGGGGGATTGCTCTTCTCCCAAAAAAGAAAGCTAAAACTTTTTCCCCTTTGTAAAAAAACCCAAACCGAAAAAAGAAATTTAACTCCTATTTTAAAAAATTAAAATTTTTTTCCCCAAAGTGGACTTTAAAAACTCCCAGAAAAACAAAACAACTAGCCCCATCCCTTTAAAAGAGGCGCCCGACCCCCCCGCTACCCAAAAGGTCTAATTTAAAATTTTTAGGCCATTGGGGATGGTATCGTTTTATTTTAGAGCCCCAAAAATGAAAAAAACTTTTTTCCTTTATAACCTATACTATATAAGGTTTTTTTTCCTTTTTTTTCAAAAATATGCCAAAAAAGGGAAAGGGACGAACTTGGTTGAGGGCCCCTTTCCAAAAAAACATCACAAAAACCCCAGAAAAAAGGGTCCCAAAATAAACTTTTAGAGCTTCCATATGAATTTTTTGGGGGCAAAAATCAAAAAGGGTTTGCACTTTTTACATTGGTCTTGGGCAGTAGGGTTAATTTTCACCTGTAATTTTTATCACTAAAACCCAATTTTGGGGAAAGGGGGGCCAAAGGAAACCAAAAATAAAGCCCCCCTTTTTTTTTAATTTTTGTAAAAAACCTAACCCGAAAGGGCAGGGGTGTTAAATTTTTTGACAAATTTCCGTTGGGTCCCTTTTTTTGACAACCATACCCAATGGGGAATTTTTGTTTTATGTAAATTTTTAAAAACTGAAAAAGGCCCATTTTTCTACCCAACTCTACCTTTTTTTTGGGTACCTTTTCCCTTTACGACTTTTGAAAAAATTTGGGTTACCTGACTTCCAAAAATTTTGGCAAGACTAATTTTTGAAAGGGCCACCCAACATTAATTTTAAAAACCCACAGGGATAAACTTTCCTTTTTGTAAACTGGGATGGGCCCAATTTCTAAATTATGTACCAAAAGGGAGTAGAGAAGAACCTCATTACTGTCTTTCCCCTTTGAAGCTGTTTCTCTCTGATGAATGCCTGTTTTGTAAAGAAGTCAAAAAATTTTTCCTTAACCCCCCCTAAAACCTTAACAAAAATGTTTAAAAAAAACAAAAAAAAACAAAAAATTTTTGGGCCCCCAATTGGGAAAAAGATGAATAAAAAAAGAAAAAAATAAAAACCTTTCTAACCAGCTCCCCTTTCCGCTCTTAAACCTGGTCCCTTTTAGGCAAAACCCGCAATAGCTCAAAAATTTTTTGGCAAATTTACTCCCGCACAAATCAAGAAAAACCCCCTGCGATCATGGCCAAGTTTAAACAGAAAGGCCCTCTGGGAAACCGGGAAAAGCCCGCAGGGGGAACCCTGAAACAAGGGGAAATATTTTACTTTTCCAAGTAAAACGAGGGGACTGGGGGAAAAGACCAGCGGGAAAAGAAAGGGTCTTATTTTTTTTTTTTAAACCAAAAAAAGTTTTTTATTGCAAAAAATTTTCAGGGAGAGAACAAAAAAGATAGAAAAAAAGTTCGGGGGCCAAAAAAACTTTTACTCCAATAGGGTTAAAGCCGAGCAAAACAATGGCAAGAGTACAGAAATGTCAAGGGAAAATTTTATTTTCATTACAGATAAAAAAACATATGTTTAAAAACAGAGGTTTTTAAAAGGGTGGTAATTTTAAGCAAATTTTTTCCATTTTCTTTCATGAATAAAAAACCATTAAAACCAAAGTTTAGAGGGGGTAAACATTTTTGGGTTAAAAGGGGTAAAAAAAAAACCCAATGAAGAAAGGGAAAAAACAGAAGAGGGGAACCCAAAAACCCAAAATTTCCAAAGCCACAGTAATGGGACAATGGCCCAAAAAATGTTAAAAAAGACATTCCGAGAAAGGACCGGGTAAGAAAAGTTTGGAATCCCCTTTAAAAGCATCAGTTAAAAACACCGGTGGGTATTGGGCAAGTAAATGGGTTTGGAACTTTTGTTTCCCCACCCATTAAAATTTTTAAAGCGTTGCGAAACCCGGGCAAAAACCAAACGGGACCAAACGGGTTTAAATTTTAAGGGAAAGATGGGGGGATTTTTGCCAGGCAGGGTTTTTTTCCCTGGAATTGGGTTGTTGAAATCAAACAACGACCTCTTCTCTTAAAAGGGGGGAGCCCACCAGTTTTAGGCTAAAAAAATTGGGTCGGGGGAGATATTAGGACCCTGGGAAAGAACCGTTTTGAAATTTATGTTGGAAAAAAGGGGTCAAATGTGGGTCTAAAGACCCCGCAAATTCAGTTTTTGTAAGGGAAAAGGATCTTTTAACAGTTCCCTTTGTAATTTTCTCTACTTCCCTCCAGAACTTTACTGGGCAAAGGGGGTACAGCCTTTCCCCCCCATATGTAAACAAATTTTCCCCCAAAAACCGAAAAAACCCCCAAAAGTTCCCCAGCAGGTCATTGGTTTCGAAAAAATGTTGGGGTTATCTTCGAAAGGGGGATTTAAAAAAACCAACGTAGGTGGAAAATTTTCCGCAAAGTTTTTTCCCCCAAGAATTTAAAACCCCTTTTTAAAAACCCTCCTTTAACTTTTTTTTTGCCAGATTCCCCCAAATTTTTGTCCCCCCGAAAACCCTTTCCCCCAACTCCCTTTCCCATTTTGGTTGCAAAAGGGGTTTTTTTTTAATTTTTGGATTTAAAACCTTTTGATAAAAAGGAGGAATAAAATTCAAAAAATAGACCCCTTCCCAATCAAAACCCCTTTTTTGTGCAAGGAAGTTTTTAAAAGGGGGAAGGGGAGAGGAAAATAGTCCAAACGTTTTCCCCCCCTTTGAAAGAGGTGTTCGAACTTGGGGAAAATACAAAAAGTGGTTTTGATAAAAGGAACTGTGTTTTCAGCTCTTTTAAAGGAATTTTTAAGGGGATCTTTTAAAAAGTAAAGAATTCCTCCCAAGGTATGAAAAGGAAAAACCCCTTTGTTCGCCAAAAAAGGGGAAGCAAAGGGGAAGGGGGGGAGAAATCTCCCCCAAAAAAGTCTAAAGGAGCAAAAAAATGTTTTTTTTTAAATTCGAAGCCTGTTTGGGGCTCCAACAAATTTATTCCAGTTTTTGGCTAGGTTTTTAAGGGTTTGGGGAAAAATTTTGAAAAATTTCCCGGAAGGGAAACCCCATTAAAAAAAAGGCCTTAAGATAGTTGGTTTTTTGGAGGGAGGGGGGGACAAAAAAGTCTTTCCCAACCCCCGGGCCCCCCCCAAAAAGTGAAACCGGGGGGCCCCAAAAAAAAGTTAAGGGGGGCGGAACAGCTCTACAAAAAATCGGGACAGAATTTTGGGACCCGAAAAACCCCCGCAGTTTAAAAAAAGTTTAAAGACAATTTTTTTCAGCCCAATCTTGGTTTTTTGCGGGCCCAATAAAAAATTTGAATTTTAAAATTTTTTGAATTTTTTGCCCCAATGCCTTTTTGGAGGAAAAAAAATAGGGAAATTGGTTCTAAATTAAAAAAATAAAATTTTTGGAAAAAAAGTAAAAAATTTGTTCCCCCCTGGATTTTCCCCCTTTTCCCGAAAAAGAGAAAGGTGAAAAAGTTGGCCCCAAAGGGGTATAAATTTTCTTTTAAAAATTTTTGGAAAAATTAGCTTAGAAAAAAATTTAAAAGTTAATTTTCATTTTTGGTTTTAAATCTTGGGGAAAAAATTTGGACCCTAAAAAAGGGGGAAAAAGAAAAGGAAAGACCAAAATAAATTTTTAAAGGGACTTCGGAAAAGACGGGGAAAACAAGTCGGGGGAACAGTGGGGGTAGGGGTGTAACTTTTCGCATTTAAACTATAATAGGAAAAAATTTAAGATAATTTACTGAGTTTTAACCCCTAGGGAAAGGATGGGGGTTGAGGGTTTCTGGAAATTTTGGGGGAAAGGGATTTTTTTTTTTTGTAAAGTTTGCGGCTTAAAAACTGACTTTTTGCCTTTTACAAATTTTAAAGGAGATTCCTTAAATTAAGTGGGAGTTTTCTTAAAATTTGCGCTTTCAAAGGGGCCCCCACCAAAATTTGATCGTAAAAATGGGGTTAAAAAGGGCCCAAACCAAAAGCGGTTTCCCTTAGAATTTTTTAAAGGTTCTGGGGAGAAATCCCGAGGAAAAAAAATGGCCGGAAAGGGAATTAATTAAGGGGAAACACTTTCTTTTTTAAAAAGGCCCCTTCAAAACCAAAAATGGAAAAAAAGGGCTTTTCTTTTTAAAATATTCCCAAGTAACTCTTGGGGCAAAAAAAAAACCTTTCCTTCCCTCAAAAGGGAAAGGGAATACGTGGGGTTTCGGTTTTTGAAGTTTAAATTGGAGAATTTCGAAGACCCCTTCGGAAAAATTTCTTGCTTCTCCCCTTTAAAAACCCCGGGGTCGGGTAATCCAAGGGAGGTTTTAAAAATTCAATCATACAAAATTTTTTTTGGCAATAAAAAAAAACCAAAAATTTTCAAATTTGGGGCTTTAATTAGAACCCCCTACCCCGGGTTCCCTGGGAAATGGGTTGGGGGATTGTACCCCATTTAAAAACTCAGGGGGGTGTTTTCCAAAGACCTTTAACATCCCAAAAATTTTCTTTTCAAAAAGGGGTTTTTAAAAATTTAAAAAGAGTTTATAATTTCCAAAAAGGAAGCCTTGTTAGTTCCAGGGAAATTTAAATTAAAAAATTTTTGGATTTTGGGGGGAACCCTCCGTTTTTTTTCAGAATCTAATTTGTGGGTTCAAAAATTTCCAATTGTGTGGGGGGGAAAGAGTGGGAAGTGAGTTAATAACAAAAATTAGTCTATTTAACTTCGCTAAAAGGAAGAGGCCTGTGGGAACACCCTAAGGTTAAAAAAGTGAAAGGGAAACAACGAAGGGGTTTGCCCTTTGCTGGGGTTCCCTAAATTTTAAACCCTTGGGGGGACAGGTAAAAATAGGGCGCTTTTGATTTTAGCCGTAACTTTTTAACCCCAAAACCGGGTAAAAAATTTTTCCCCGGGGGGGGCTTTCCATTTTAATAAAAATTCATTTTTAAAAAAGGAATGGGAAACCCAAAAAAAATTTGGAAAATATCCACGTATTTTTTTAAAAAAAAAATTTTCTTTGCATATGGTTTCGGGTGCCAAAAAAAATTTTAAGTTGGGGATCCCCCTTTTAAACGGTTTTCAATCAAATATTACAAAAACCTTTATGCGCCTCTCCCTCAGCAATTCCCTCAGGGCAAAACCCCCCCGCAAAAAGCCTTTTGGGCACACCATCCCGTTTTTGGGTTTTAAAAACAGATTCATAGTTGAAGTGAAAAAAATTCCCTTTTAAAAAATTCCTTTTCAAAGTTGAGGTTACAAGCGGGGATTTTTAAGAGGAAAATTTTTGATTCCCCCCAAAAAGAGAAAGGGGTTTTTGGAAATTCCAAATGAAGTATGGCCGCTGATTTTTCCCCCCCAAGTCCCAAACCATACCCGAGCTCTTAAAAACCGCCCATCAAGGGAATTTCTCGAGGGGGAAAGAGGGTCGAAAAAAAAAAGGTGAGTTTCCCAACCCCCTTGAATATGGAAACCCCCCGGGGCTTACCCCAACCCCCATTAAAAATCTCCCCCTTAATTTTTTCCCAAACCCCTCACCCCCCCAAAAACCCTTTTCCCCCCCCCCAAAATTAAGCCCTCCCACAAATTTTTCCACAAACCCCTTCCCTTCACCCTTTTTAAAAAATTAAAGGTGGCTCCAATTTTTAACCTTAATACCTACGGCCTGCCCCAGGGGTCCAAAAGCATTTTAAAAAATAAGGGAAAAAATTTTCAAATTTTGACAGTTTAATAAAAACACCGTGTCCCTAATGAAAAAAGGGCCCCTCCCGGGGTTCCTTTAGTATCGAAACAGGGAAAAAAGGAACGGGGGAAAAAATTTTTAGTCTTAAGCGGAAAAAGTTTAACCACCCAGAAAGGTTCCCCTGCACTCCAAAAGCAAGTCTGCTCCCAAATCAAACCCCATCCCCCAAAAGAAATGACCTCTTTAAAAAGGGGAATTAAAGGGCCCTTGGCAAATTATGGAAAGAAAATTTTTTTTCCCCCGGTCCCCAATATAAAAAAAACTAGTTTTAAACCCCAAATAAATTTTAAATCAAAAGGTCAAAAAAGGGGGAAAATTTTAAAATTTAAAATGGAAGGAAGGCCGGCAAAAATTGGGAGAAACATATTTCCCAACTATTGGGAAAATTTGAACAAAACTCTTAAAAAAAAACAGGGAATAAATGGATAATTAAACAAGGACCATTCCCTTTTTCCCGGGAACAGTGTGATGGGGTGCATTCCCCTCATGGGCCTTTAAAGGTTTGGGCCCCAATTGGGTTTTAAATTTGGGGACAATGGGGGAGCAAGCGGGGAAAACTTTCCCAAACGACAATTGGGAAATGAGAAAACGGTCCCCCATTTAAAAGATCAAACATCTGGGGGGTTGCAAAGTAACCCAAATTGTTTTTTCAGAACCAGAGAGGGGGAGAAGGGGGCTTGGTTTTTTTCTTTTCCCCCTACGGGAGGATTTTTGGGGAGGGGTAGTCGGGGAAAACCCCCGGGAAAAGAAGGCGTCACGTACATATTGGGGGGGGTGTAAAACCAAGGTGTTTAATTTTTCCTTGGGGGAAAAGGGTTTAAATTTTACAGGGGAAAACCCCATTTTTAAAGGGAAAGTTTTTGTTCCCGAAAAAACCCTTTAGTAAAAGGTTAAAATTCTTTTTTACGCAGGGTCGTTCCTGGGTGAAGGGCCGGGAAGGATGGGGAAAATCTTTTTAAAAAATGTCGGGAGATCCACCCCCTTAGGAGAGCCCAAAAGGGGTTCTTTGGTACGGGAAAGTGGGAACAAAGGTTTAATTTTACATCACGTGGTACGAAGGAGGATTTGCCCCGGGGGGTTTGGGAGCCTTTTGTATGCGATCTAATTTTTTAAAAAAATCCAAATTTTTGTAGGGCCCCAGGGAAATGCTAATTTCTATGAGATCTTGGAGAAAGGGAAGTAAAAATTTCTGGGTAACGGTCCAGGGAAGCCTCCCAATACAATAATTGGGGCACGAGATCAAACTTCCCAAATTCCCAGGAACTTTGGGGGAAAGTCCTGAAATTTTTTCTTTTAAAAGCTAGTTGAGATCTATAGGGGTGTTTTTTGTGACGTAGCAAATTCCTCGGCCATTTTGGTTTTTTATTTGGTTGTCCTTTGGGGGCCCAAAGACTGGGTTCTCCCCTAAAAAACTTTTATCAACTGCTTTTAAAACAATTCCCCGTAAAGTGGGGCCTAAAGGGGGAGAACAATTTCGGGGGGTGGATTCGGTTTCTGGGTTGGGTTTTTTTTCAGGGGGAGCCGGAATTAAGTCCCTTTTATTCACATTTGGGGGGAGTAGGTAGAGGAAAGAGGGAAACTTTGGGCTCCCCTCGGGGCCGGGGATTGGCGGAAGGGTTTTGGAAGGGAAAACCCGAAACTTGGGCCCGGGTTCTTAGTTTTTGGGTTTTCTTTTGGGAAGTGCCCCCCATTTTTTTCGTGTAAATTGGGGAAGGGGAGAGAGTTTTCCCGAAAGGAAATAAATTTGAAACCCAATTTTAGAAAAATATACTATTTTTTTATTTATTTTTATTTTTTTATTATTTATTTATTTATTTTTTCTCGTCTTTTTTTTTTTTTTTCCTTTCTTTCTCCCCTTTCCCCTTTCCCTTTTTCCCGTATGCAAATTACAGAAACTGTAAACTGGTTTGTAAAAATAAGATAAGGGAAAAGGGGGCCCTTTTGGGAAAAAATTTTTGAGTAAACCCCAGTAGGGAAACTGTTTGTGAGACCAGGGAAAGGTTGGTGAAACGTAAAATAGGGTGCCCAGTAGGAAAAATTTAAAAGAAAGGGCCCAACCCCCAACCAAACAAGGGGCTTTGTGGGGCTTTGGGGAATCAATTAAATTTGAAAAACCAAAGTAAGTATTCTGGGGCGCAACCCGATTCAAACACAGCCGATTTGGAAATTTGGGGTTCAATCTCTGTCTTTTTACCAAAAAACCCTTTACATTCCAAGTGTTTTGCGGCTGGGGGCCCTTTGGGAGGAGGATTATAGGGGCGGGCTATCCTTTGGATAAAATGCTAGCTTACCGGGTTTTGATTGTTGGGGAGCTGTGACCTTGGGCCAGCCGTTTCTTTTAAACCGTTGGTGGAGTGGGTTTATGCCCCCTAAAAGAAAAGGAAAAAGGCTGACCCTCGGGGTTGTGGGGTAAGGGGGGGCCCCGGGGTTCACCCTCCAGAGGTAGCACTCCAAGGGAAGGGCTCAAAGGTGTAGAATGAGGCCCGGGCAATCGGTGGGATCCCAAGGGGGCCAGGCTCACCGGGGCCCGCCCCGCGAAGCTGTGGGGGGCCACGGGCAGCAGCGGGATAATTTTTAAAAAGGCCGGGGGTTCCTAATTTAAAGCGGGCTGTAATGGCGTGGGTGTTTTCCCCCCAGGGCAAGACTCCCGGGGGGGGGCCCGCGGTAAAGTAAAAGGGTCCCTGCTGGGGCAATTTGGGTGGGAATGATAACCCGGGGACCCCCTGTTCTCCCCCAGGGGATAAGGTCGCCCCGGGTGCTCGGGGGCAGAGGGGGGGGGAATAGAAATTCCCCCCCCCGGGGAGTTACGCCCGACCGGAGCACCCGAGAAAGAGGAAAAAAGGGCGGGATGGTCGCGTGGACCCCCCTTTGGGAAATCGGGGAACCGGTTGTGTCGGGGGGGGCGCCGGTCCCTTTTCCCCCCGCGGGAGGGAGCGGGGCGTTGGGAACGCCGCCCGGGGTTAGGGGGTAAAATGGCTGCCGGGGCCCGTCTGTGCGGAGGGGGGGGGAGCGACATACTCACGCCCCAAGTATCGCAACCGGGGGCGCCCGGGGGCCAAGGTTGGGGGAGCCCATGGGGCGGTGGACCACACCAGGTCCCGTTTCAGGAAAACGGCTGTTTTTAGGTAGCGCCGGGTTTTTCTCTCCCATGTGGGAACGGGCGTGGCAGCGCGCCTTCACCAGGGGGCCCACGCAACGGGTTTTTCCCGGGGGACAGAGGGCTTTTCCCCGGGGGACGGCAACCACCAAAGGTTTGGGGGCAAAGCTTTTACCTTCCCCCCTTTGCGGGAAGGGGGGCCAGAACTTTTTTTTTTGGGTTTATTTTTTGGCCCGGAGTAAACTTGTCGCGATGAGGAGCTCCCCCTAACACGCGTCCCCCATCTTCAACCCAGGCCACCCCCCCCCAAAAAATTGGGGCTTATTTTGAATTTTTAAAATTTAGCCACCCCCTCCCTTCTTACTATTTTTTTTTTTTTTTGAAAACCCAAAAAAAGCTTTAAAATTTAAAAAGGGCATGCTTTGCACTGCAGTAACCTTTAGACTGAAAAACCGCAAAATCCTTTTTTGATACGGGATAGTTGGCCAGGGCCGTGCCCACTTTGTCCTGAAAAACGGTTGTGGGATGCTGTGATATAACGAACATTTACCACAGGTGTAGATTTACTTGTTCCCAGTTTATGGAAATATCTCCACTTTCAAAAGTTGTCAGGGATCTATCTATACTGTTTCCCAGTGGTTTTTCCACTTCACCTCGCTTTTTCTTTTGTATCAGACTCTTCAACCTTGGGAAATATGTTGTAAAGGATATTTCACCTTTTTTATATCCTCTTCTGAACTTGGGGTTTCAGGTTAGAGTCTAAAGAGTCAAAAACTGTTTGCACATAGTGGGCACCACAAAAATAATACAAAATGGGGTGCACAAAAATGCATGAAAATTAACAGACCATTGAAGAAATAAGGACCATACATATTATTAATGCTCACCCAAAATACTTTAAAATCAATGATCTATAATTGTTGTCATATAAATTAAACCAAAGGGAAAATAACCCTCTAAGGACAGCGGGACTGTGACGAGAAAAAAGATCAACGGTGGTACATGTTTGAAAACGGTCTCAGACTAGTGGGACAAGCCCACACACAAATACAACTTAGGAGGACAGCAGGAATAAACGAGTTTTACCCAATCAAAAAAGGATGTGGGGAACTGCGATAAGGAGCCTTAAACATGGCCTGTCTGAGATGGGCCTGAGAGCACAGACATTAATGGTGTTTGTATGAAAGTGTATTCAGTGTGCTTCCCCTGGTAAAGTCATGTTCTCTCAAACTAAATTACTTTTACTAATCTGTGCTACAATTTTTGTGTCAGTGTAACATTAACCCCCAGTTTCATCATGATGTCGGTAAGGATGTTTGAAGCCAGCAAGTCTACTCCATACATGGCCAGTAACTTCTGTTAGGCCATGTTCACACGGCTTATTTCGCAACGGATTTGCTGACGTATTGTACGGCTGAAATCCGTTCCGACAATCGTCAGCAATGCGTAAAAGCCCATCACTAATGATTTCAATTAGAAAATATGTCTCGTCGTTCCCACGACACGTTTTCCGTGCCGGTTATTATGGCGGTTGACAGGCGGCAATCCGGACTGGACAAAAAAAAGCCAGAATGCACTGTCACTTAATTCCGTCGCAAATCAGTCTCCCGAGTACGCGCCCCTCCCACCTTGTGTGAGTGTATTTGCCCCGGCAAAAGACGCCGGGAATCCGTTTCTGGTGTTCAATTATAGGTCAGTTTGTAGTCTGACAAAACTGTTCAGGTTTTTGTTGATAAATTATTGGGGGAGGCGACCAAAGCTAGAGAATATGATTATTGTGCAGCTAATATTCCTAACAAAGCCCTTGTATGCCAGAGGAGAGGGGATCTGATTTACTGCCGAAAACATGTCCGGAGACCGCAGACCAAACTGCGATGCGGTGGATCGTGAGGGGCCTGTGCTCTCTGAGGTAAAGTCCTTAAATTTGGGTAGTGTTCACAAGATAATTGTGGTGGCATTAAGTGCTCCTGCCATTATGTGTCTGTGTATGGGACTTGAGGGGGGGGGGGCGGGGGAGGCAATAGCTGTGGACCCATTGACTGCATTTCTGTGATGCTCTAGGAGGCCATGAAGAAATAAATGGTTAAATTTAATGTTTGTTTGGCAGTGGGATATTGTTATGCGTTCATATGCATGTGCACTGCAATATGCCATGTGTTTGCTCTGTTTTAATTTTTGTGAATATTTCTAAAGGAGGGGAGGGAGTGGTCGTGGGGGGTAGCAGGTGCATGCCTATTGGGTATATGATTGTTGTGTAACGTGTTGAATTGTGCCCACAAAAAGTGTGAGAAAAAAAAAATCTACCCCCTGGGTGTACAAATAGCTGGTATTGTATATGGCATCGGGGGACAATTGTAATAGTATATTATTAAACTCATGATTTGATTTTTTTGACTAGACACTTATGACACTTTTGTATTGGTATCAGTATTTTTTTCTGAAAATGTTTTTAGTGCTGCCGCTGCCTGTTTGTTTTTAAACAAAAAAAAATGGGAAACGAACAAGCACATGGAGATAATGTTTGTTATACATTATTTTTTTTTTTTTTATTACAAATTGATCAATATAACCTTGATTGCAGTTTTTAGCTAACAGCAGTGCAACAATACATAGCATAACGAGTCACAACAAACCTTTATCATTTAAGTAGCAATTGCTGCGGTTTTGCAATATGTTTGCACAGATGTTTTACTTCAGTTATCAGATGTTGTGCGTTAGGATGTAAGAAAATCTTATGAACACTTTCCGTTATATCTTTCAGGTCCAGGAAGCCGTCCATTCTGTGGGGACAAGAAAGACCAGCGGATTAGCAAATTCCCGGCCACGCCTGGCACCAGCAGTGGGTGGCAGTGTGCCGGGGTCTTTTCCAGGAACTGGGACGGATCGCAGCAGGACTGCAGACGGAAAATCGGTAAGTACAATAAACTGTTCATATTTTTAACTTCACCAAACATTATGTTCACAACTGTATTTTTTGTGACATATATATGCGCGCACATTTATACAGTTAAGTTTTGAGTGTATTTTTCGACTGGAACTGTAGTGGGTGACATACATTTGCGCAATTGTGGGCTTTGCAGTCCATCTGGAAAGAATGCCGGACATGCATTGAAACATTTCCTGTACTGTGTGTGTAAACAATGCATGGCTGTACACCGACCAGTGCGTTGCTCCGTTGTTCTTTTGTGCTTGGTTCACGCAAAAGTTGCCGTGGTCAGGCACAAGCAGTCAGGAAGTTTTGTCCGTTCTGGCGTGTGCGTGTCGTTTTAATGCACCGTTGTAAAATGTCTCTATGCTGTTACATAGTTTGCTTGATCTAGAAAACATTGCTAACTGCTAAAACTGTCCCTGTGAACAAACCTCCCAAACAGACCAGTATTTCTGACATTTTTAACATCGTGTGTATTTCTGTTTGCTAGATACAATTTGGGTAGAGTGAGTGTGTTTGAAAGGTCAGGTAGTATGATCATGTTATGGGGGTGACTCGGAGATTTATATACAGATTGGGGAGCTGGTGGACGGGGAATGACGTTTTTATGGGTGATTTGATGTGGGGTTGTGATCGCGGTGTGGTGGGTGACATTATTTTATGTTCTTTATGTCCGTGTGCGTTAGGGTCTGGGTTTAGCGTAGGAGTGACATTACCTGGATTGATCTTGTTAATTGTTTAGTTATCTATTCCATATGTTTATGTTTCTTGTAATTACTTTTGTCTCTTCTATACGTTTGGCCGATATGTAGACCGCGTGGGATGAGCGTAATTTGGAGTGCGTGGTCTACAGGTGTTTATATTGCTAATTTATGGGGAGTGTCCCTGTTCGCCCCCAACGGAAGGGGGCTACCATCCGTTGTTCGCTTTAGTAGGTATGGGGCTGATTTGTGGAGTGGTTTCGCATCTTGAGATAAGTGTGGCCAGTTCCCGAGTTGATTGGTCAAGACTTGTTATTGTGTTTTATTTGTGTAGGTGTTCGTTTTGTGTCCGCTGTTCTGTTTGGCTTATCTTATAGTATTTATTAGATTTTTTTTTGTATTATTTTTTGTTTGGGTTGTGGGGAGCTACCGGGGTGATTAGCTTAGTTGGGAAGGGGGTGTGTGTGTTTTGGTGGTTGTTTTTCTGTGTGGTTGGTGGTTCATACTTAGAGTGGGGTGTTTTGCAAAATATTTGTTGAAGCCACTAATGAATGAGTTTTTCTTTTAGGGAATTGTGGATTTTTGGTAAGAAGGTCTTGGTCTTTATTTGGGTTGAGGTTGCATGTATTATGTTATTAGAATGCAAACAGAACGTTAATTGGTGATGTTTCTTATTTTTTTTGTTAGTGCACTCAATCGGTTGGCAAGTGCCGTTGTAGGCCCTGGTGCCCCGGATATGCTTGTGGGTCGAGTTTTTAGTTTTGGAGTTGGTGGTTTTCTGGCCCAGAACGGGGGTGGTTTAGGGTTATACTTTGTGTGTTCTGGTTAATTGGAGGGGTATGCTGTTCAGTTAGCTGAGGTTGTTGCGTGTTGAGGGGTTGGGTGTAGTGTAATTTGGTTTGGGTTGGGAGGTGAGCGTGCCCTCGGCTTTAGCCCCGTTGACTCGCTTGTTTGCTTGTCGGCTTATCCATTTGTTTCTTTACGCGTGGTGGGTCGTATCGGCGTCCCAGTTAACATTTTTTTTAGGTGCAGCTACGAGAGCCGCGGTCTTTTGGCGTTGTGCGACGGTTTATATATGATAGGAGCGGCGCTTACATCTCATTTAACCATGTCGTTGTCGTTTTGGGGTAATGTTAGTTAGGTGGGATGTTGGCGGGCTTACGCTAGAGCATTGGTCGAGTGTAGTGTTTTTGCTGTCGGTGAGTCTTTTTTGGGTTGGTTGACCGTATTGTGTTTGTACTCGGTTTGTGTGTTTATATCTTGGATGGGCGACCCCAAGTGTCTATTTCTTTTGTGGGAGGCAGATTAGACGAGAGAGTTCATTTCCTCAAACCTAAGCTTCGTTAGGGCGCTGTGTCTATGCGGCTGACTCACATGTACAGTTGCTATTCGGAGTTTTGTAATTTTGGTTTGTTTGGGCTTTATTGCAGCTGGGAGTATCGGGTTTGCTTATTTTGTTCCCCCGCCTATCCGAGGGGGGCTTTTGCCCCCGTCCAAAACATGCTATGGTTCGCCTCGCCCATTCTCCTTCTCGCTGGGTGCTTCGTTCCCGCTCCTCCTTTCTCATGCCCCCCCCGGGTTGTCTCCCTGTTATCAAATGGTTCGCTTGGGCTTTGTGTTTCGTAGAAGATGAACCACTGGGGCTCCTCCATGCTAGAGTGTTGGGATTTAGCATCACCTCCACCGATGGTCTTATGTCAGTTTTGGTAGTAGTTTTGTTGAGGGAGCTTTTTCTTATATTTCTTCGGTGCCTGGTAGTGTCTGTTTGGTTTGACTGAGTTGGGTGGGGCCGGGTGCGCGGGACGATGGCCGGGATGCACGGATACTAAGGAAGGACATGTAAGCCCGGGCCTGGGTGGGAGGTCGACGCCTGGTTGGGGGGTTGTGCGATGTTGCGTTTAGGTGGGTATTCGGTCAAACCGATGGCCCATCGATTGGTTTCCGATGGTGTAGATTGGTTTGGTGGGACTCTCGGGCCCACCGCGGTAGGGGGGCTTGTGTATTTGCCAATTGAGCTTGTGCGGGTTGATGGTGGTGGGCGCTTCGTTGGTTGATGGACCAGGCTGCGCCGCTTCCACGTGCGTTGGGGGAGGCTTCCGCATGCGGTAGCTGGCTCTGCGGTTTGGGTGTTGTGTCGCTAAGTACCGGCGTTGGCGTTAGGTGGTATGCGTGCCCGTCGGGGCTCCTGGCGTGTGGTGCAGTGGGTCAGGAATTATTTCCGGCTGTGTCGTTGGGTGGCCAGCCCCATTCTCACCGATCAAAAGTGGTCGTCTCTGCGCCTGCCCCGACGGGGCACACTTTATCCAGCCTCCAGAAGATGCGGGCGGTCGGCATGGTGCTCGGAATGGGGGTTGTTTGGTGGGGGTACAGGATATACCGAGGGTTCGCGACGGCGCTGCCCATGGCATGGGGAGGGGCGGTGGTGGGTGAGGGGGGTAGGGTGTTTACCAGAGCCCGAGGTTGGGAGGTGCGTGCTGGTGGGCAGGGGCCGGCGATGGGGGGCGGCTAGGGGTGCTGGGGGAGGTAGGAAGTGGTCGTAGAGTTCGGGTGGTGGGGGGCGGTGTACTGGGGGGTAGGGGGGAGGGCCCTGTAGGTGGGCCCCGACGGTACGGAAGGCTATGGGTGTGGTGAGTTGGGGGGTTGGGGGTGGGAACGGGGGGGGGGGTTGGGGGGCGGGTTTACTGGGGGCACGGGGGGTGGGTAGAGTGGGGGGGACGTTTGGGGCTGGTCTGGGGGGTTTGTATTTAGTTGGGGGGGGTGGGTTTTCTATGTTTGGGGGGTGCTGTTAGGTGTATTGTTGTGGTTGGTGAGTAGTTTTTTGTTTATTATTAAATGTTTGTTTCGTGGGATTTAATTTGAGATAAGATGGTGTTGGTTTTGTTTGGGGTGCACGTGGTATCGATTGGCTTAGGGTTTGGGGGCCGAATCTATATTGGACGTGAATGAGGAGTTCGCACTCGGGGTTGAAAGGGGGGAGTGTGTTGATTGCTAGCCTAGTATGTTGGTATACTTTGTTAATATTTGGGTCATTTTTCAAACTTATGATAGCTGTTGACAATATGTTTTTAGGGATGATATAAATTAGTATACCTGGTGTGTATTGTTAGTAATGATGTTTGCCATAATTTAAATTTCGTGAGAACAACACTATAGCCCCTATACGTTTGTAGACGTTTCTGGGGTGTGCGCATCATGGTCTCAAATTTTGCTTTTTTTGTGCTTTTGAGTCCGTGGGGCTGAGGTCGAGTTTTGCCTTATTATCTGTTAATTCCTGCTCTGAGGCATGGCGTGAATGAATGGCTAAGGGTGTTATCTTGTTAAAGGGCGTTGCGATTCAGCCTTTGTTTTTATTGTCTTTGCGCTGTTTTTCTACGGTTAGGTGGGCTTGCAGTTGTTGCCCATGTAAGGGGCCCAGGTCAGGCGGACTTAGCTTTCATAAAAAAGTTTGCCATTAAATGAACACATTGGTTGCGTCTTCAACTCATTATGCAAAATTACAGAACATTAGAAAAATAAAGAAAAATACAGTAAATGTTCAAGGAGGGAAACATAATAAATTTTATTTTGTTGTGCCTAAAAAGATAAATTCATTTTATTAGAAAAGCATTGCATTAACTAGAGGAGTCCCTTTGGACAACCATTAGCATTAGCAGAGAAACTTTGCTGGATTACGTTTGCGATGGTTTGTTCGCCCTTTTGATCCAGATGTTCATAGCACTAGTCTGTGATTGGGATTTTTTAGTCGAGGTTTTTTTTGGCCTTTTTGGCCGGCGCTTCGTGGCGGTGGAAGGGAGGGGGCGATGTTAGAATTTGCATAGAAACAGCGCAGTTTTGTCGGACGTGCGGGGTCGCAGAAGCAGGAGGTCCGCTTGTTGGGAGAATGCAGCAACAGCCGCAGTTGTTCCAGGATCTCCGCGGTGCAGCAGAAGCAAGGGAGTACGCGTTGTGGAGGAATGCAGGCACGTTAGCTAAGAGACTAAACAGCCGCATAGTTTGTTTCAGGATGCTTTACTCAATTTTTGTGGTGGCTAAGCAAGAAGTAGCAGGAGGTCCGCTTTAGTCGTGTTCCTTGTGTTTTTGATTGTGGTTTTGCTAGAAAGTTGCTGTCGGAAGCTTAACGTTTAGGGGTTGATAATCATATGAATGTTAACGTTTTTGGAAGACTTCGCAGTTGTCGAAAGTGTATCTCCTCCGAGGTTTTTCTGCGGCGATTTCATATAGAGACGAGCGTAGTGTCCCTATCGTGTTCGTTGTCCGCTTCTGTGTGAGAGAGGGCGTGCGTATTTTTTGTCAAGGCTAAAGCTCGCAGATACTGTTATTGTGTATTTGTTGCTTGGCGGAAGGCATTCGCGCGTTCTTAGTCGTGCCAGGCAAGCGGTTGCACAGCTTTGAAGTGGACGCTATTGGTTAATAGTCCGCGTTCGTGAACCGTTGGTGTTTCTTGTGAGAATGGCGTGGTTGTGTTTTAGTTTCCTTATGTTTTGTTTCTGTATCTGTTCTTAGCGTCTTAACCAGAGTGATTTTTTTATTCTCGTCAGGTTGTGTGTCTGGGAGGTATCCGCGGCTTAAGTATGCTGTTGGTCCTTGGTTTTTTATGGTGGTGTCTTCTAGGCAGAAGCAGGATGGTCAGGGTAGTTTTTTTTTTTAGTTTTGGCTTCGGCGGTTGGTTCTTGTGGGTCTGCAGGAACGGATAGCTTGGTCACCGTTTTTCCCGTAATGGCCCTGGTTTGTTTGAGCGACCGGGTTGTTTGGTTTGGATTGGTTGCGGGTGGCCAGATGCGCATGATGTCACTGGGATTTTTGTTTCACGTTGTTACTGGATTTTTGTCGTGTGGACTATGCGTTCTGGACGGTCGGGTCAGTAAATATTAAGTAGTGCCTTGTGGGCACGTCTAGCACGGTGCTGGGGGGTCTTAAATATTTGTGTCTCGTCGTACAGTGAGGTTTTCTTCGCCCCTGCTACTCTCGTCAGCCTGGTTATGGGGGTTTTTGGCTGGGGTACCCGTAATGTTTTGAGTGGGGCCCCTAGGTGGTTTAATGAAGCACTATGCGCACCTATTATATTGATAAAATCAGAACTGTGTTGGCTCAATTTTTCCGATGTCGGATGGACCATTTCCATGAGTCCTTTTCACGAACATTAGAGTTGTGATTTGTTGTTGCTGTGTTGTTTGCTGATACATCAAGGGTCTTAGTTCTGCTTGCTTTGCATTTGTGTCACCGGGGTCCACCGTTGATTTCTTCTTTGTTATGTTTTTTGGGACTTGGGTATTGGTTACTTGGTTGTTTGTTTGTTTGAGTGCATTATTTGGGTGCATTCTTATCCGGAGCCTAAGGGCAAGTGTTGGGTGTAGTTGAGTTTCCCTTTCCATTTGTTAGTTACCGATGCGATCCCGGGTACTATGTGGAAGTGAGGGCTTTAATTTTATGAAGTTGTGCACATCACCTGGGTTCTGTGTTTCAGTCGGCCTGGTGCTATATCCTGGGCTCAGGCCTGAGGTTTATTGAGTAAGAAAACGTCTTTTCCGGACTGCTCATACTAGTCCCCTTCCTTTTAGTGTTTGTGATTTATGTGGGATGGTCGCCGCAGCTCATAGCATGGTTTTTGGTTGCAACACTCATGGGAGAGTGCGCTTAATCACACCTACCAGTGGAACATATGTGGTGATGCTGGTCTAGGTTTTATTTACCTCTTTGGGTAGGTGGAACCCGGGGGTGGATAGTTTAATTCGAGGGTTTTGGGGTGGTGGGGGGGAGAGTCCGTTGCTCTTGCAGCACTTGCCTCCCAAAACTCCGAGTTCAGCCAGCGCCCGGGAAGTCCCCGTACTTCCATAGGCATGACTTCGATCGCAACAAACTTACTGTGTGCATCAGCCACCACCATCAGGACCACAGATAAGATAAAGTACTTTTATAGTTAAAGTACCATGGATCCTGATTGCGATGGATGCTGCACAACTTATATGCTTCCCGTCGGAAGTCTTCAATTTGTGGCAGCGTCTTCGCTTGATGGATGGACAAGTTGGTGTGAATTTTAGCCACAGAGTTTAGATATAAGCGTTCTGCTGCTTTAGCGCTGCCAAGCCAATGAATCTCTGCACTGTTGAGTCGTGCTGTGTGTTGGGTTTGTTTGGGGTTCATCGATTGATGCGGTCGCCGGTGGCAAAAATGTTTTTGATTCTTTGTCTACGTGTCGTTTTGTGGCCAGGATCGAGGTGGTTATTGGGTGATAGTAGGCTTGGGGTGCAGCCTCAGCAATCTTGCCGGACTTGCGTTTGGCGTTGATGTGTGTTGTACAGACCCGGAATGTGGGCGTAGCTATTTTAGTGTTGGCCGAGGCGTTAGTCTGCATTTATAACTCTCCCCTTCCGTTGTTGCCTGAGAAATCTGTTGGAGAAAAGAAAGAAAGAAATAGAACAAAACAGAAAAAAATGAGTTGTTTAGGTGATATAACTGTTGTATATTCAATTGAGGTTATGGATTTTTTGTTGGCTGATTGTGGTGATGGAAGACAGACGTATTGTAGTTGTTTTGGAACTGATTACCACGAGCAAAGAACCATACACGCTAATAAGTTGGTTGGTTGTCGGGGTGGGATAGAAGACATATGTGGGATTGTTTTGCGTTGTTGTTTTTTGGGCATTGCGTGGGTTTGTTCGTGTGTTAGTTCTGTGAAGAGGTCATTGGTTTTATGGGTTGTAGGAACTGATGTGGGTTTTATCCAATACTACTAATAGAACCGGGTAAAGCTGGGGTGTGGTGGTTTTTGTGGTATTTAGTGCTTGCATTTGTCGTTATTTCCTCTGGTATAGGGTGTGGTCCATGAGATTGTTTGTAGGTTCGGTGTCTCTTGGGAACGGTGATGGAGGCTTAGGTTGGTAACGGATGAAGGGGTAGTGTGGGGTGGGGGGGGGGTTAAGGAGTGACGGTACGCATACGGGTAGCTGCAGGCGCGGGCCGTTGGTTTCGATGTGGGATGTGGGGCCCGCTTTTGGGGTGTTGGGGCCGCTCGTCGGTACAGCATGGGGCGTGTGGGTGGAGGTTGTACTGGGGGTTGGGTGGGCCGATCATTGGTGGTGTACCATTTGTCGGTTCATAAGGGATCCTCCTGCTGGGGGAGCATCCGTGTAAAAGGTATAGGCGGCCGATGGGAATTATCGGGCTAGGTCGCGGGTAAGCTGCGGTTGGTCAGTTGTGGGGGGGGGGTGTTGCGTGGGGGGGTGGTTAGTGGTTGGTTCTTTCGTGGGAGTGGTGATGGGGGGCTTTTTGGGACATTCTGTTCGTTTTTGAGCCCTTATTGGGGGTCGGGGAGTGGGTTATCTGTGGCCTTGTTTTTTTTTAGGTCCCTGGGGGACGATATCTGGAGGGCCGGGGGTATATAGGCATTATTGTGGAGACCTTCTCGGCCGAAGGACGACTGCGCTTCTCTATTGCTGATCGGTTTGCCGCTATTGGGCGGCGCTTCAGTTCCTTCGACGGGTGTGCGGGATTCGATAGTTTCCGATGCGGATTTTATTTGGGGTTGGATTTGTGTCCCATTATAACATGTCTACTGGTTTCTTTATGTGTGGCGTGGTTCGTGTCGAATAGGCTAGTTGATTTCTGCTAATCTTAAATAAATTTTGGGTAATGGGTACTTTATGTAAGATAATAAGAGTGAATGTCGTAAGAGTGATTTTGTGTTGTTTTAAAATTCATTTTTAATCATTAGCAAAGAAAGAAAGAATTTATGTTTTGGGAATGTTTTTTTGCGGAGTTACTTTTCAAATTCTTATTTTGTTTGTTTTTTAAACATCAGTTCCCCTCCTCCTTTAGAAAAGGTGTGTGGGATATATATTTTAGTTGTCATGGATATATAATTGTCGAGCCTTGTGTTTGCGTTGTATGAACGCAACCCTTCAATACTTGCATGTTGTAGCGCGTTTAACCAATCAATTCAGAGGCATATTGACCAATACCAAAGGACAGCTTTGTATGTTGCTACTGAGTTTTCGGGGTGGAATTTGCTAAGTTAATTTTGACCACCAGAGAACAAGGAACATCCTCTGATCCTTTAACTTGTTCTGTGATCATAGTCAGGTACACCCCGTCGATTCTCGGTTATGCGTGACAAGGTTAATCCCTGATTCTGGGAACATGCGGTTAATGTAACATCTGAACTAGGAATATCAGCGTACTGGGGGTCTTCAGGTATATACATGGTTACAGCCGTCGGGACATCCTAGATCGCTGGTTCTTGCGATCTAGTGTCTCCCAGTTCTGTTAATCTTCGATAAGGTCACCCTGTTGACAGGTATCAGCTAGTCTGGTACTTCCTGAGAACCCGTGGTTAGCGTGGGCGTCTGGCCAGAACCGCGGTTCAGAGCGGTGGTTATGGATGTACAGGGTCCCTGGCTGTACGGGGTGGTTTGTGGACAGGGTGATCTACAGGTTTTCCTGGTCAGCTTCTTGTGTCACCCATGGTTCGAGGTTTACAGCTTATGTGTCCCTCTTGTTCGTCGGCTTGTTTGCATTCAGGGTCATCTGGGAGTTATCAGTTACCATCTACTTGGATCAACCTACCAGATCAGGATTCAGGTATAAGGACCCCCGCCGAATTTATCTTGGTAGAGCGACTAGGGACATCATTGATATTACATAGTGAAGCTACATTTACACCCCTTAACTATGTATAGCTGCTACGCAGGGCTTCGTGGGTTGAACAGGAACTGCGATCTGGACACCATAGAACGCATAGTGTTAACCCGGCGATTCTTCATGCTCCCTTTTTGAGGTGAACAGCTAAAGGTGCGCCGCCTAGGTGTTTCTGGTAAGTGCGGACTAGGGTACAACAGGGAAAAACAGGGAACAGCTACACGGGTGTGACTACCCGGGTATAAAAGTAACAGCAAAAGTTTACCCCCATAACAGTATTTATCGACCTTAGAATCAACATTTTTTGGTAAAAATCTTGTCAGTTAATCAGCTAACAGGTGTGACGCTCAACCCATGATACTGTAAAGCTTACAGTCACCCCGCTTAACGCAGTATGTATTACATTTACAACATTTGTAAAAGACTAGTGAGCCAGACGCTTACAGTACCCCCCATATCGAGGTAAGTATCTATCATTGTGTTGACACATTTGAAGAGAACAGGTTAAACCGGGCGTACTAGTACACCCCATTATATCTAGAGTTTAACAGTACAGTATACTCCACTGGAACCAGTAACATCTAAGTACTAGTGTGACCCCACCGCTATAACAGTAATCTTCTACGGGAGTTGATCCAACCTATGAGTTAAAAAACGACGTTTAACAGCGACTAGTATCCACCTCATAACTGGAACAGGTCCGGAATGGCGTCATCCCTCCTTGACGGTAGAGGTAGACTGCGGTACAGTGCCCTCTACTTTTGTAAATGCTAGTAGCAGCTAGTCAGTTAACACCCAACTAGTAACAGGTTACAATTGGTTCTCCACATCTTTAAAACAGGTAAACAGCCGCTACATGTTCACCCAACAGTAACATCTACATGTCGCACACGATGGTTATAACAGAGTGAACAGCATCCCAGGACAAGCCCAGGGTAGGAGCGCATAACAGTTAACATCCACATTGCCCCACATTTATAAACAGTAATTCGCACAGTGCTTGAGCATGAACAGGTAACAGTCGCCACGGAGTTAGGTTACATACCACAGACCCCCCTTGGCAGGTACCTGGTAAAAAATGCCACGGAGTTGGGGTTTCTCGGCGGGCTTTTGGTCTTCCTTTATTTGTTTTTTATGGCTAGATGTCGCGCCGGGTTTGTTTTGTCATCTCTGTCATTGGCACGTTTTGGTTGTTTGTGTGTTAGTCGTGTGTTTTATCTTTCATGATCGTAATTCTTGTTCGTATTCTAGTGATTGTGGTTATTGGCGTATTGTGGTTTATGGTAGTTGTCTGGTGTGGTCACTGTGGGTTTATTTTTTTCGTGCAGTCAATTCGGTTGGGCGGTGTTAAAATATGTATAACTATGGCCTCAGGACACCCTTAATCTTGCCCACAGATCACCGTTA
This sequence comes from Phyllomedusa bahiana, assembly GCA_025379985.1. Lineage (NCBI taxonomy): Eukaryota > Metazoa > Chordata > Amphibia > Anura > Hylidae > Phyllomedusa > Phyllomedusa bahiana. The sequence goes on from JAODAL010023484.1 coordinate 36,955, forward strand.
ACCAGTAACATCCACAGTCGGCCCGGCTAAGAGACACATGCACCCAAAGCAGAAAATAAAAGCAATAGTTGTTGCCCTAGGGGTCTGCGGTTTTGTCATGTCCATTTTGTGCCAATATTACAAAATGGTAAGAGTAGCCCTTGGAGTAACAATTGGAGCCTAATACACGGGCATCCTCACCAATGCACCCATTCCACATGTCAACAAATTCATGCTTGGTACAGAGTAGATCATTACGATCATTTCTGTTAGCAGGTGTTATGACATACATGTTTTACTTTTCGCTTTCAACAATCACGATCTCACCTAAAGATAGCGTTTACGCTTACCCTCTTCCTCTCTGCCGACCCGAGTTCGTGGTGTGTTTTGAACACAGAGTCGAAATTTTAAAGCAGCTAGGATCCCTATGATCTTGCATTATGCTTGGCGTTCTTGGCATCTTGGTATTCGCATATGTAAGAAATGCCTGTGACTATTTTTGCTTGCTTAGACCGCACAAATTTCAATATAACCTAAGATCAGTAAATCGCCGATGTATAGCCTCCAGCAGCAAATATGGGGCACAGACAATGCATTCGTCCATCTGTTGTCTTTTTAATGATCATACGTTATATGTTGGTGGTGGAGGGTACTAGTTTAATGGCTATTTTTTTCCAATTTAGTTAATGCGGTGTCATTTTTTTTTTCTAGTGTGCTGTGGGACAGGGGTTCGCATATAGCTTTTTTAATAGGTCTCTGATTGTGTGGATGGATACATAAATTGAATATTTCTAAGAAAAGGTACTGGGGGCTGCGCTTAGGGTTAGTTGTTACTGCTAAAGATCAATAGATTGATATTTATTGGCTGTTATATTATAAAAATCCGTGCGACGGAAAATCCGGCTCTGGAAATCCGCCGCCAAATTACGGCTGTCACTACGCGTCCACTAAGTGTGTGCACGCTTCGGAGGTGATTTTTTCACTGGCTGGATTTCCGTGGCACTAGCTGTACCTGCGGATTTCTAAGTCCGGTTAAAAATACTGCGGTCTTGGCAAATCTCGTTGCGAAATTTTGAAGCGTTTGTTGTGAATCATGTGCCTTACAGCTACAATTCCGGGCGTTCTCTGAGTTTGTCAGTGATAGCTGCGTGGTGCAGCTGGGTAAATAACTTCTGATTTCTGATTATTTAACCCCCCTTTGATGCCTTCAGGTCAATGCAGTTACTGCAGCAGTTATAACGGGAATTTTATTTATATTAAGTGAATCAGTGCATAAGACTCGTGGTTTGGTGCTTGGTGTGGTTGTCTATTGAATGAAGACGCAATTGGTACCTGCTTTACTACTCCGAGTAGCATGGGTTTGTGATAGGAAGACCATTTTCGTAAGTGGTTTGTTTCCGAACTATACTACCTAGATATGTGCAAAACAGTGTAGATAGCAGCTGCTTTTGAAAATTGTAACAGTATTTATTCCCTTGCTAAGCTCTATGCATTCAGTAAAAAATAAAAAAGAAAAATAATTGATAAGATTTGATGTTTTTGGCTCAGTATTGCCTCCCTCGTGGTGAAAAAGAAGTGAGTTAATATAAAAAAATAAAATAAGTTGCATTAGATCTCAAATGTATAGGTGATGGCGCTATTATGAGCGGTCCTCGGTACTCCGTCTCAGTTGTTTGGTCTTTACACCGGCGCTTGGGTGGGATCAATAGATAGTGAAAAGGATAGGAGAAGATTGATTCATACTAAAGAATGGCATACGCTCTAACTATTTAGATGCACTAAATGTAAATAAAATAATAAATGTTACTAAAAGAATTTAGGATTTTAAAACGCAATAAATATATGGTTGATTTGGGGGGGGTGTGTCGGATATGTGCCTAACCGCCAATTATCCAAATTGGCCCACTCGTCATTGTGGGGCTTAGGGCAGGGGGGGATCAGGGTGCTGGCCCCATAAAGAATTTTTGGGGGTTTTTCCAGTGCATTATATGGTACAGCAAATTATACCATTAAAAATTACATCTTGTCCTGCAACACAAAAAGGTTATTTCAAGCCCCATTCTAGGTAGGTTCTCTTGCGTGGGATAACCACATTCTTGAGCCATATGGGGGTGCTCTGTACTGGTGCATTTGATAGGTGTCATGTGAGGATCCAAGTCCATTTAGACGTGTGGCCAAACTTGTTATGAGATCACTTTGGGTATCCAACACGGTGTGTGAGTGTGTGTGAAAGAGGGTTTAAAAGGTAAGTTTTATTTTTTCGTTATAGTACCTGTTATCACGTAATAACAAACGAGTTTTGGAATAATCATCAAATAATACAGGGATGTCCAGGGTCTGCCAGAACTATGGCTTCAATCATAGCAATAATTTTTGGATATATAGGATAAAAATGTGAATTATTTAATAAATACTGTAAACAATGCTTATTGAGTGTATTCTTTATTGTATATCAAATATTTAAGGGTCCTACACTATAAAGTTACATACAACAAGTAGGAGGGAAGAAACAAACAACATATAGATCGCAATTATTTGGCTGCTTCCCTCCTCTAAATTGTTAGAAACTTTCCCCATTTTGTGTTCCTTACACTTTCATTACTGGCCTTTTTTTCTTCTCTGCATTGACATTGACAGATATCTCTGCCACTGCCCACATATTACGTGCCCATAAACACACAGCTGTCACATCCTGGCAGGCAGCTGGAAACAGCACACAATTGCTGGGCTGCTTGGTGACAAGTTACATCTCTACTTCATCGTCTCTGCTCTAAGATGGCTAGTAATTAACACAGCCCTGATCTTAAAAACAGGCACCAATGGCTTCAGGGTTAACTACAATTAACTATAAAGTTGCAATTAGCAGAGATACACTACTGTTTAAACTTAACTGCTTAAAGGAGTATTTCCATTCCAGACATTTAGGACATAGCCTGTGTGTTTGATAGGTACAGTTCCCATTGCAGGTCCTCCTATTTATCTCAAGATCTGGAATCCCTGAATCTCTGTCCTGCTTGGAGCTTTGGTACTATGCATGAAGAGATATCTGTGCATCTATGACCTTCTTCATTGGCCTCTATAGGATTGCCAAGAACAACTGAGCAAATCTGCTCAGCTCTGTTGGGAACATTTATAAACATTAATGGAGAGCAGGCCCGGACTGGCCATAGGGCAAACCGGGCATTTGCCCGGCGGGCCGCTTGGGTCCGGGCCGCAGGGCCGGCTCGGATCGCCCGCCAAGGGGACCAGTGTTCCCCCCGGCGGCCCCGAGTCCCGGCGGTGGTCTGTGGCGCGCTACAGGGGCCGCAATGGTCGCATTAGCGACCGGACCCCTGTGGCAGGGGGCCGACAGGCCCCCCTCGCCACACGGCTGCATGGCCGGGTCACCGACCCAGCCATGCAGCCATCACGGCCGGCCGCCTGCACCGCGCGGTGCAAGCAGCAGCCGAGGCTGGACATCTGGGATCATACTGATCCCGTCTGTCAGCTCCCAGGATGCCGCGGGGCAGGCGCGCGATGTAATGACGTCATCGCGCGCCGCCCGGTCCGCGGCCCTGCATCTGCTGCCGGCGGCCTCCGGGGAAGAAGACAGAAGAGGAGCAGAGACATCAGGTAAGTATAGTTTTTACTTATTTTTTAAAAACTACTGCCCTGGCTACCTGCCCTGACCAGCTGCATGCCAGCCCTGGCTACCTGCCCTGCCCAGCTGCATGCCAGCCCTGGCTACCTGCCCTGAACAGCTCCATGCCAGCCCTGGCTACCTGCCCTGACCAGCTGCATGCCAGCCCTGGCTACCTGCCCTGACCAGCTGCATGCCAGCCCTGGCTACCTGCCCTGACCAGCTATATGCCAGGCTTGGCTACCTGCTCTGACCAGCTATATGCCAGCCCTGGCTACCTGCCCTGACCAGCTAATGCCAGCCCTGGCTAACCTGCCCTGACCAGCTATATGCCAGCCCTGGCTACCTGCCCTGCCCAGCTATAATGCCAGCCCTGGCTACCTGCCCTGACCAGCTGCATGCTAGCCCTGGCTACCTGCCTGACCAGCTGCATGCTAGCCCTTGGCTACCTGCCCTGACCAGCTGCATGCCCAGCCCTGGCTACCTGCCCTGACCAGCTATATGCCAGCCCTGGCTACCTGCCCTGACCAGCTATATGCCAGCCCTGGCTACCTGCCCTGACCAGCTATATGCCAGCCCTGGCTACCTGCCCCAACCAGCTATATGCCAGCCCTGGCTACCTGCCCTGACCGATTACTGGCCCTATCTGACCGATTACTGGCCCTACCTGGCTAGTTACTGGGGGCAGCCCTAGCTACCTGGCTGATTACTGGGGGGGCAGCCCTAGCTACCTGGCTGATTACTGGGGGCAGCCCTAGCTACCTGGCATGTTACTGGGGGCAGCCCTAGCTACCTGGCAGTTACTGGGGGCAGCCCTAGCTACCTGGCTATTACTGGGGGCAGCCCTAGCTACCTGGCTAGTTACTGGGGGCTAATTACAGTGGTAGGCCCTGTCTACCTACCAAATTAATGGAGGAAGGCCCTGTCTACCTACCTAATGGGGGTCTACCTATTTACATGCCACTTATCTGACATTTTTTAATTTCTAATTTTTAGGGTCTAACATACGCTGTTTGGGGAATTGATAGGAAAGTGCTGGAAAAGAGAGGAGTCTAAGATGTATTTGTGGTAAATTCTACAGAGACGAGTAGTGGCCACTAGAAGACATTGCATGCTGTACCGGACAGAGAAAGAAATGGAAGGGAACGACTCATCAGGGAAGACGTCATGGAGGTTTGGGCCAGAAGGAGAAGAAAAGGAGAAGAGAACAACTCCCATCAGAGATGACGTCTCCTGTGAGTCCCTGCTGTCAGCGGTAAGTTTACTTCTGTGTTGAGTCAGTGCTGTATTCATGTGATGGTGACCTGACTACTGGTGATGGGATTGGTTGTAGGTTATGTTGGTGCTTATGTAGTGTCAGTGTGGGCTTGTCCCTGATTGTAAAAGTAAGTGCACACCTGACTCTGTGATGAGGGTTTCTCTGCACCACTGTTTCTTTCTTGCTTGTGTGTAGGGAGCTCTCACACGGAGCAGTTTTGGTGCATTTTTTGTGTAGAAATGTACAGCATTAACTGCTCTGCCTTTCTGCACCAAAAAAACATAAAAAAACGCTGCGTGTGAAAGCAGCTTTATAGTGTAGTTTATTTTAGAAAGCGGCGAGCTGCGAGAACAAGGGGAATTTTTTAAGTGGATATTGTATGTGGGCTGCTGGGGGCTTAGTGCCAGGGCTGATTTTTATTCCCAGTCCGGCCCTGATGGAGAGTCACACGTGCATGGACTCCTGTCCATTCGTAGCAAAGCCTGTGAAAATGCATAAATGTATGTAGAACATGAATGTATAATATGGCTAAATACGGGAACCATTAAAAGGATATTCTGTCATCAAATTACAGTGTAATTTGGCACACATAGAAATGTATGGGTCTATACTGTATGATTTCATATGCATGCTTATAGAATTTGAAGTCTATTCCAGCATATGCTGTATCATAGAGTTGTTATATGTAAGACAAAGGGCTAATCTGGTAGATCACCCTACTGATGAAAGCTTGGTTTTTTTGTTGAAATTTTTTTATCAACTTTAAAATCACCCCGTTTTCCATTTCCATATGCCCAATCAGGACATGTGGACATCAGGAACCTGCTGGCAACACCTATCAGGTAATCTTGAGCCCCTCACAAAGTATAGCTGTAGCCTGGACATCCAGTCCATATATTTCCTGGTCGTAACTATATCATCGATTAACTTATAATATTACATATCCTTTGCAGTCTTCTGCAGCTACTTAAGAGATTGTTAGGGTGAGCTCACATGGCGTATAACTGCGCGTACCTGTGCGCACCGCCGTACGCTGGGTGTTTTAGAAGTACACACTGACTGGCCAGCACGTACTTCCAAACCGCTCTGTGCCAGCTCCCATTGACTTTCACCTTCCTCGGCCCATAAGGTGCCATGTGAACATAGCCTTAAAGGTTTCTGAATCTACAATAGTGGAAAAGAAGTGATTTGGGGTTTGATTCAGTCTTAACAAGCATAGTCCTCATGAGACAACCCCTTTAAACACACCGTAATAGCTGTCATTAATAGTAGTTAAATGGTAGTAATATAAGCCCTTCTACCATCTCACTCTTGTGCCACTGCAAGAAAGCTAATTGATTGTTGTCCAGAATTAGGGACCACCACCCCTTTCATTTCCTTAGAATTATGTAATAGGCTATCTTTAAAGAGAGTTTTCTACATCAGGCAACTCCTTTAAGAAAGCCCCTTGCTTTTTCCTATTGCATTAGAGTACTGTCAATTATTTATTTTTATGTTGATGCAAGTGAGTACAGCTGACTACTAACTAGTTAATCCAAAACCTTTGGCTCGAGGCGTCTTTATTCACTTGACTAGCACAGCAGTTGTGTAAAAGGTCAGCAGATTGTGTCACAGTTCGGTGATCGGTGCAGGGGACTCAAAATTTTCAGCATGACCAGCTGATATTTCTCTCACCATTGACCCATCAGGTTAATCCAGAGAAATGATAAAGCAGTGAAATGTGGTGAAAGATGATATACAAAAAAGCTGAGAAAAGAGCAAAGTAAAACGAAAAGTCTGCAGTGCTCTCTCCTAGGCACGTTTATCATATTGTCACAGCCGTGGTAGTATAATGTAAAATTACATCCTGATTAAAGCCTATGGTATTTTGGAACATTTATAACTCAGAAACACACTTTTATAAGGTTCCACTGGATCGTGGAGAGGGTAGATATGTGTTTCCTGTATGAAGATAATCTACACAGCTATTATAGCTGTCCCTCAATATACAATGTTAATTGGTTCTAGTACGACTATTGTACGTTGAAACCATAACTCTACAGAAAACTAGTAATTGGTTCCAAAATTTCACCCCACATAGAACAAAATAAAGATTAAAGAAAATGAAGCAGATAAAGCAAGTCCTTACATATGCAGAAAGAGCTGCTAGATGTTGGAAATCACTTTTTATTTTGAAGATAGGAGCTTCTATGGGTCATCTACTGTATACACAATGTACCAGGAACAATGAAAATGGGGCCCTCACCTGGTGCCCAAAGGAGCTGCGCATCCTGCCACATGTAAAGCGCGGTACTGCACTGTAGAGAGGCATCACTAGACCGCCAATCACTGCATACACTTCACTAATACAGATGGTTTAAAAGTAAAACATTCATGATAATTGGTTACATCTTCATATAAGCCGAGGATATGGACTCTCAGACATTGTATGTTGAGTTGGTTTTAAGTTACAGTGTCCCTAAAAAAACACTATGTCGGAAATATTGTATCTTGAGGCCATTGTAACTTGAGACCCCTCCAATTCTTAAGACCACCTTTTGGTGTTAAATGACACCAAATTGCCTTTTAAACCTAGTTGCTTAGTGTTATTCCCACTTTGACTCCATGCCGAGAGGTGATTGTATCTTTGACTACCTATTTATGTACATGACCTCAGTCACTCCATTTCTGAACCATTGCTGGAGATCCTACCTTGGCTTCATTTCATTTTCTTTTTGAATCTTGATTTGGCACTGTTTCTTTATACCATTTGCTGTTGATGTCCAATTAGGTACATTAAGGAGCATATAGAGAGCCACAGCCTACAGGTCCCTTGCAGCCAACCTGTCTTGCGGTGGTCTCTAGTAAAGACCGGGGCCTATTAGACTATACGCTTCAAAACTGCCAGACCTAATCTGGGAGAGGAAATCTGTATGTTCTTCCTGTTTATGATTTAATTCTATAAAGGTGTAATGGCAAGATCTGCTGCTCTAACTCGTATGGAGATGTATTAAGAGATGGATTAAGGCAGAATTTAAGATCTATACAATACCCTTGTAAGTGATCATTATATAGAAAGGGATGGTAGTAGGGATACGTTCATTATGAAACCCCTCTGAAAAGTTTTGAATTTTGTCTTTGTTTGGCTTAGAACCTCACTAAAGGCCTTGATAAGCATTGAGAATATTGAGATAACGTTCTGTGGTGTTATATCATGGTGCATAAACCTAGTTTATTTTTTGCTACATCTGTAGTAACACTTATTTTATCAACTACTATAAAATTCTCTTATCACGGATGCTACTTTTAACATTGGTCAGGCCTTTTAGGTTCTATTTTGCTTTTGACCTAGTTCCTCAGCTTGGAGACTTTAAACAAGTGATTACAGCCCCTTCCAAAAAGATTTTTTTTTTCTGTTCTTTCCAAGTTGTTTTGTTTAAAGTATGTAGGAAGAGGTAATAGAGATGTACAGCTGACTTACTTGATGTAAAAAGACCTAACCCCTGAAGCAGGGATATAATCACTCAGCTAGCACTGTCCCTGACTCCTGGGCCATCCTGATAAGAACTGAACAACCAATGAGTGATTCTGCACATTGTGCTACTGTATGAATGATGGATTTTATTATTTCTTCTTATCACTGTTTGACGGAACAGTGGATAAATAAGTGAATTAACTTGAGCTGAAGTGAATTAAATAAAAAACTCAGAGGAGTCTAGGGACTAGAGCAGAAAATATACGTTTTATTGAGTCTTTCACTAGGCACGTAATGGCTAATCTTGCCTTTTCTAAATCATCTGCTTCACATCAACGAGGGAGAATTTATTCCAATAAATATAATGGCTGTAGCACATTAATACTATTTAACCCCTTAGTGACTACCAGCACTCCTTTTTATGGCAGTCACTAATGGGCTTTAGTCCAATCCATACACTTTTTAAGGTGGGATTAGAGTAAACCTGCACAGAAACTTCCGAACCGTCGTTTAACCCAATGGATGCCACGGCCAATAGCAACTGTGTCATGTAGATGGTTTCAGTGGGAAGCAATTCCCTCTGGCAGCCCATTAGCATCTTCTTGACAAGATTGTAGAGTGGTGAAGGGTTTCAGTAGCCGCTGGGGGCCCAGTGGTGGCCCATACGTCTGCCTCACATATTAGGCCTGCCAGAGGACAGAATAATCATGTTTAAATAACCCATTTGGACTAAATATTAGTGAAAAGATAAAGATAAATATCCCCTCCACTCCTCAAAAAAGATTTTTTTTACCCATTATTACCCTAGTAATCTACATGTCTTGTATGCAACACTGAGGGAAAAAATTATTTGTCCTGCCTTTAAAATAGGTTTGTCACAAAGTGGTACATAGCTAAATTCCAGACCGTGTATAAACTAATGCGTTACAGTATTGTAAGCACATCTTATATGGTCATTAGTACTGTAGTGTGCTTTTGAAGAGAATAAAAGCCTAGCAAAAGTAGGCTCCTGTAGTGTAAATCTTTACATGTACAAATGTAATCAGTCTGTTCTAATGGTGCTATCATACCAGTTTAGCACAAATATATACGTTGGGTTAGGGCAGTAAGCACTATGCATACATGATCGGCTTGGAATTCCTTTGGCCGACAAGAGTACCTGAATCTAACGGCTCCAACATCAATTTACATAGCACATGTGACATCCACTTGTAATTGTATTGTGGTGATTTTTGTTGTTATCATTGTACACACAACATATCACCAGTAAGATCTAATAGGTTATTTGTGAATAAATATACTATAAGGACAAATGATTGGGTCTAATGTCATCTCCAAATAGAATTGTCTTCTGCTGGACCTTTGGATGCATTAGTTGTCAGAACATGGGCCCACTAGATGATCCTTTGGTGGGCCAGTCCGACTTCATGCTCACATACCATCTATTAAGAGATTACAGAGCTGAACTTTCCTTTTGTAAGACAAATAGGCTTAAATATGAATCTACATTTTTAAATGTCTTTCGTTCCTGTCGTTACTATGAAATATATAGCTCTGTAAGCTTCTGTCTTATAAAGGATATGAAATAACCAACTCAAACTACCTGGAAAAAATTATGTGCATCTGGGGAGTCTTCATAAAAGAAGATTTTGTTTTGCAAAGGGGAAGTTCGGCAATTTTAGTTGCCCAGCCCTCAATTGAAGTCAATAGCTCTGCCTCCCCTTAGACTACATTGTGCACATGTTCTGTGGGCCTAATATTTCTTTTCAAAGGTCTCTTGACAGCAGATTCTAAATAGAGCTTCCACATTGCCTGGCTCCTAGCAATGAGAGCTCTCTTATCTGCCAGCTCCATGCAGACTGCATTGAGGATATGTTTTATCATACTTCACTTGAACAAATATGGCCTGCAATTTCATTGTAAATGTCTACACCGAAGCCGTAAGAATAATACATGTTTGATCTATTTCACATAGCGGAGAGCAAGGTAGGAGAGCAATCGTGACCCAAGGCTCAGAGATCTGTCACTACCATTGACAGCTCATTACAAGCTTGGAAAGGGCATCCCTTGAGGAAGAAAGGTGGGCGATTGATAGTCCCCTTCTGGCGTCTGTGCCCTTGAGTAAAACAAAATTCAATAACTTGGAAAAAAGTGCAATAATCTTTCTCCATTACCTTGACTGTGAGAGCCATCATAGAAGGTGCTATTGCGAAATTGAATAAGAAGAAAGCTACACCGATGTGGTAATGATCTCTGAGATTAATTTTAATATACTAGAAGCTGCAATAACACACTGAGCTGTCAGGACAGTTTATAAAACCTGTGGCCAGCAAGACGATGTCACTGCCATTGGCATCGGAACAATGTTGAATACTCATTAAGCAGTGAATCATCTTCCTCCCTATTCTCACCACATAGAGACTGAAATAGGCTGGTGAATTAATTAAGAGCCAAGTTCTTTAATCAAACAGGATGGAGGTTTTTTCTTTGCTTTTGTCATCTGTCTTTTTATATAAAGAGATAGTTGTGATGCCCACTAGTCGTAAAGACTCAACAATGAGTCTATTAATATCCATTATGCTAATAAGCTGGACTATTAACAGAAATCTTAATGTGGCACAAGCAAATCCCAAGAGCTACAAACATCCTCCTAATTTTCCCTGCTTTCTTTTTGCATCTAGATTTCCCATGAATCTGTGCCTAGATTCAGATTACAACTCGTTGATCCTGACATGACACTGGGTGTACATCAGAACTACACATCAGGAAGATTTCCTTAAGAATACCTCCTAAGGGCTTGTCCCCACGGCATGGGTTTGCAGCTGTTTTTTCAGACTGCTTTCAGTTTTGAAAACCGTCTGCAAACCGGCTGACAAACTTTAAAATGAACCTCTACGGAAAACCCGCACAGCGGTCCCCACTGCACGGGTTTTCCGCCCAGCGGTCCCAAAAACGTAGAACATGTTCATTCTTCTGACTGGTTTTCAGACGGAAGAGGAATATGGCTATGTGAAGGGGGAAGACTTTTCTCCGCGCACTGCAGAGAAAAGCCATCCCCCAGTGGCCGTGTGCATGACCCGAAAACAGTACAAAATACCGGTCGGATCAACTGACCGGTGTTTGTCCTGTGCCATGGGGACACGGCCTAAGGGTTGCCTCATCAACTATAGGCTTCCATCCATGTGTGTGTGTGTGTGTGTGTGTGTGTATATATATTATAGTTAGTTTTGTCCATATATATTTGGACAGTGACACAAGTTTTGTTTTTTGTACCGGTTTATTGAAATATACTCAAGTTATAGTTATGTAATGGACAGGGACAAAAAGGTCAGACTTTCAGATTTCATTTGAGGGTATCCACGTTAAAATTTTGATCAAGGGTTTAGGAGTTTCAGCTCCTTAACATGTGCCACTCTGTTTTTAAAGAGACCAAAAGTAATTGGAGAAATTAAAAAATTGTAAATGAAATTGTTAATTTCTAATACTTGGTTGAAAACCCTTTGTTGGCAGTGACTGCCTGAAGTCTTGAACTCATGGACATCACCAGACTCTGTGTTTCCTCCTTTTTAATGCTCTGCCAGGTCTTTACTGCAGCGGTTTTCAGTTGCTGTTTGTGGCCTTTCTGTCTGAAGTATAGTCTTTAACAAGTGAAATGCTGCTCAATTGGGTTGAGATCAGGTGACTGACTTGGCCATTCAAGAATATTCCACTTCTTTGCTTTAATAAACTCCTGGGTTTCTTTGGCTTTATGTTTTGTGTCATTGTCCATTTGTATTATGAAACAGCAACCAATCAGTTTGACTGGATTGAATTTGGCTGGATTTGAGTACACAGTATGTCTCTCTGGAGAAGATCTGTATTAAGGAGTGGGCCAAAATCCCTGCTGTAGTGTGTGCAAACTTGTTCGAGAACTACAGGAAATGTCTGACCTCTGTAATTGCAAACAAAGGTTTCTGTACCAAATATGAAGTTCTATTTTTCTATTGTATCACAGTTATTTTATGCAATAAAATGGAAATTATTTAAAAATCATAAAATGTGAAACTCTGTCTCTCACAGTTGAAGTATACCTACGATAAAAATTTCAGACCTCTTCATTCTTTGTAGGTGAAAAAACATGCAAAATCGTCAGTGTATCAACTACATATAGAAACACACACACACACACTCACACACATACATATTGCATGTCATAGCATGAGCTCTCCAGACTCTCCTCATCTTCACATCGCATCTTGACACATCCCAAGGCTCCTCAATCTTTTTAGTGACAACACATTGGTGTCACCACTTTGTGTCCTCTAGCGCTAGACTCTTCCAGGGTTTATTCCAGGACTTCTCCCTGTGGCTTATAGTCAAGAAATCAAACATTGTGACCAATTGGTGTCGCAAACTGCTGTGCTGTCATTCACATATAAAGTACATAAATACAAAGACAAAATAAATAAAGATATCACTGAACAAATTCTCAAATGCAATGTCCATTTAACGCCCTAATAACCATGTCTGTTTTGGCCTTTAAGGCACTGTCCAGTTTACAAAAAAAAAACCACACACATTTTACTTGGCCAGGGAGGAGCTTTAATTTAAAAATAAAACACCTGTCCAACAGAGCTCTGCTTATTCCAAAGGCATAAGGGCCCAGTTGCAATGTTGATTACTACACACTCTAAAGCAACTGAACTAAATGCACCCACTGATACTAGTCACAGATGTTTGATTCCTGCCTTTATTCATTAAAATACATTTCATTACATTTTAGTTTTTTGTGTTTTTATTGTTCTTCTACCAAAACAAAATGTCCTACGTTTGGAAGGATTCCATTGTTTGGACTTAAAACTAATGCATTGCTTTATGACCTGGAATCTGTAAACCACATTATACCCTTGATATTTCCAATGAGATTGTAGAACAACATTTAACCATCTGATGGCATTAATAACGCATATTTGTTTGCATTGTTAGTTTAAAAAGCTCCTAAGGGAAAGTCTATGAAAATATGTCGATTCTTTTGTGCTGAAAGTTTCCCCACTTTTCAGGCTTGATATTTTTCCCCCATTTTCTGCTCCTCATAAAAAGATCGTTATGGCGCAAAATCTGATTTTATAGACCTGTTTAGATTTACAAAAAGTTGAACTACGGGTTAACTTCATATTTATGTTCTCCGTCACAAAAAGATGAAAAATATATTTTGGGAAGGAAGTATGTGAAAAAAAAAATATCTTCATAGTTTTTTGCTTTAAGTCATTAAAAGGCAAGACACAGTGAACCTATAACAGTATTTTCAGAGCTTGTCTAATTTCGCTCAATGCCTAATCAATTACTCGCACCTCTGATGACTTGGAGCTGCCGGGTGCCTGATAACCAAATGAGCTCTGGTGATGACTATAAATGAATTGCTGCAATATTTTAGATCTAAGCAGACAGTTATTTTAAGATTTCTTTGTATAAGTACATAATAACATGATCACAAAAACAAAATCGCCGGTCTAGTTACCACATTTTTTGGCACAGTTTTATTTCTTCATAACATCACATGACCTAGCAATGCCTGCCTAATTAGCGGACGACTACTGCTTTTAACACCAAGATTAAGTCTTTTGTTGCTTTACAAAAACATCACTATTTTGATTACTAATATATAGTTTTAAGTGCACCAGCCATGAGTTACCTCAACTAGTTAAACAAGCCAAAAATTGCCAACTCTACTATCCACAGATCATTTGTGCTAAATTCAAATTGGTTTGAAAGACCTTTACTTAGAGGAATAGGGTGAGGGTTTTCAAAGTCAGCCATCAATAGTTGTCTTTCATCTTTTCAATTGCAAATTGATATCTTGAATTAAACTATATGTGCCACATATAGTACTATTGTCATATTATATATCGGAGTGGCTCTTGGGCATCCTCAGACAAAAGGACCAAGTATGACCACATCTTTTGCGCCTCTGTACTTTTACCACTGGTAACATTTTGGTAGTCTATAGATAGAAGATGAACATTAACATTTGGATCCAAAGAAAGAAGTATATTTTAAACCTTCTGCTTCAGAAGAATAAAAAAATGATGTGGGTAGATGACCACTCTTTCGTTGATTTTAGGTGCCAAAACATGTTATTTAGCCTGCATGTGTCTAAGTAGCAGCCAATCCTTTGCATGATTACACCTGTACGGTGCATTCTTCTACTACTTTTTTACGATGTGTGTTACGAGTCTTCTATATTGTACAAAATGTTTATTCATGTGTTATAACTAACTCAGATCAATCATATATTTAATTTGCCCCTTGACCAGATCAAAAATTGTCAAACGTTTCCAAATTGAAAAAAAACAGCTTACTGACCATATAAACATCCATCGGGCACATCAATCAAACCCGGGCTGACTTTGGTTAGATGACATCCTATGCAGAATTATAAAGGTGCTGTCCCTCTAATCATAGCCCCTACACAACCACTAAAAAGATTGAAAAAGATTAAGACAAAGGGGTTGAATAAAATATAGTCAAGTTGAGCTCTTCCCGACAAGCCTACCATCACCAGTAACCCCCACCCCTTTTCTTAATCACATAGATTACTGTTGAAAAAACTTTTACTTGTGCACTTCTAAAAATCTGTTTTACGGCATATGCCAAACCTGATGGGGTTCTAAAGGGAAATGATTGTTGGCGAGTGCCTGGTAGGTTTACTGTTTCCTTGATCACATCACAGTATGTAAAGACAGGCCAAACGTCTGCAGGCAAACGTACCACAAAACTGTGACTCCTCAAGTTTTATACTGGTGCCTTTAAACTTGTATTAAACCCTGTAGTAATTTGAAGTGCTGTAGGTTTTGATTTTGGCTACGGTTAAACGAAGTGTCCCTGACGTCAAGCTTTGATATTCAACTTGGTCTGTCAGTGTTTTGATGGTCTCTGCATATGGAGATTTGATCAAGAAAATAGTAGACCACAACAGCCCCATCAACTCAGGTCACAAAAGTGCAACATTAATCATTCCCCTTTGGAAACCTGTCAAGGCCTACATATGATGCCCATAGAACAAATTTTTAAAAGAACTTAGGTGATACAGTTTATTAACAACAATGTAAGCTATGTGACCAAGAAAAAAATAGTGTTTTACCAGTGATGGCAGGTGTTTCAGAAAGATTTCAACTTGACTATGGAAAATAGGGGTGTTCTGTGTATTTTGCCCAACCCATATACAGTTACGATTGTTTGCAGCATTTTTTTTCAAGTGTTGCTGTGCATCAGTTGAGACTTTGCAAATAGTTTTCCTACTGTCGATAGTTTGCATATACGGCTTCTATGCAGACTATATGCCTCTATGGTAACAGATTACAGCCAAATCCTCTATATTCTGATCCTTTATATTCTGATTCTGTTCTCTCTGTCCCCGTTCTATTGCTAACCTATCAAATAAAAATAATCTCTGCCCCAGTAGGAATTCTCCATTTCCCAGCTCCCAGTATTACCCCTCCCTTCCCTGACACTTGGTATCTTTTCCACACCTGCCCCATAGTACTATATTACGAGCTTCTGTGCCCTATAATCAGAGAGGAAACCTTTTTTCCCCTCACACGTTATAAAACGCAGGATCTATGAGAGCCGTGGGTAAAAGCAGTTTACAGCTCCTTCTCCATGTAGTTCAGTAGTATGTTATAAGTGTTGATAGGATATGGTACTGAAAAGTGAATAAGACAGTTACCTTTTATGGAGGAAGTGGTGATAAGGTGAAGATTTTTTATTGGCAGCAATGGATCGCCCTGTGCTGAGTAGGGGCGATGCACTCAGTGCAGGGGCAGACCCCTAATGCTGGCCCTGAACCAGACCACAATGGCATTTAATTCTTACTTGTATGGACTACTTATGAGTGATGCTGTTTATAAAGGCCTGAAGGAAAGCAGTAAACAGACATTTGTCATATCCAGTTAATCTGCGCTTAGTCTGCTCTGTGAAATATGATCGAGCAGCAGCCGGATCTCCCACTGCCATTTATGAGTGACTGCTTAATTATGAGGTTTTGTTAATCCCGTGTTAAATAAATTAAATTTCCGAACTGTATCTTTTTTTCTCCATCTTCTAAGACCTGTTCTGTTGTAATTGCTGTGAATTGGATTGGAAACGCGCCAAGTCTTTTATTAGTGAGATAAATGTGAAGTGCTTCTAATAACGCCGTCTGATTGGAATTTAGTCTACGGCTTCATTTGAAATTTGTGTTCTTTCTTTAACGCCTTTAGGCTTTGTTAAGGAGGCTGACTCGAGATAAACATAAACCCCTCAAACAGAGCCCGAATCCACAGGGATACATTTATATGCACAGTTCCTCAAGCGGCAGCATGTTATAACTTGACTTCTTTTTAACCTTGAACATATCTGTTATCCGTTATTCTCCGAGCTCTGCACAATGCAGGAGGAAAGCGACAAAGCAGGGATTATTTATCACGCAGACCACTGCCCATTTAAAGAAATCCTGTGTAGCAATGTATAAAGATTACAATGCAGGTAGTTAAAGTGGAATTTACCCACTTTTGTAGTAAATTAGATGTAAGCGTGATGCCCAATGTTAAATAATTGTTTTCACACCATTAAGGGGATGTCTCACATGTGGTTTCACCAAGCCACAGCCACCTTCAGACTCACACTTCCTGGTGAAGATTTGGACAGGTCTACAAAAGTGATTAGCATATCAGCTCTGCTATTCCTACCTGATCTTGTTACAGTGACATGCATGCAGGAAGTTTGTAAACTGTAATGCACAAGGCTACAGAGCTCTAAGGCATTAAAACTTCTTAATAATATAGATATATAAGCTTCTGTGCTGGAAATAACACTGAGCAGGGCTCAGACAGGGCTGCTGGAACAATGAGAGCAGAGAGAGATGCCCCGTAACCTAGAGAAGCACAAGCAGGAGATAAAATCCCCTCTATCTCCTAGACAAAGATGATCAAAACCGCAATGTATTTGGTAATAGTCTTTATATACCTTTGCCCACATGATTAAAGCCAAGTTCAGTGGGGAAAATGAGTATTTGATACACTTGTGATTTTGCAAGTTTTTCCCATCTACAAAGAATGGAAAGGTCTGTAATTTTTATCATAGGTGCACTTCAACTGTGAGAGAATGAAAAAAAATCCAGAAAATTACATTTAATGATTTGTAACTAATTTGCATTTTATTGCAAATAAGTATTTGATCACCTACCAACCATCAAGAATTCTGTCTCTCACACAATTGTTAGTTTATCCTTTAAGTAGCCCTCTTACTCTGCACTCATTACCTGTATTAACTTCACCAGTTTGAACTTGTAATCTGTATAAAAGACACCTATGCACACAATCACACTCTAACCTCTCCACCATGATCAAGACCAAAGAGCTGTCTAAGGACACCAAGGACTCAATTGTAGACCTGCAGAAGTTTGGGATGGGCTACATGACTATAGGCAAGCAGCTTGGTGAGAAGGCAACAACTGTTGGTGCAATTATTACAAAATGGAAGAAACACAAGATAACTGTCAATCTTCATTGGTTTGGGGTTCCATGAATGATCGCGCCACATGGGGTAAGGATGATTCTGAGAAAGGTCAGGATTCAGCCCAGAACTACATGAGAGGACCTGGATACAGCTGGGAACACAGTCTCAAAGATTACCGTTTAGTCACACACTACACCATCCTGCTGGGCACCCAAGTTCCCCCTGCTCACGCCAGCACATGTCCAGGCCCATTTGAAGTTTGCCAGTGACCATTTGGATGATCCAGAGGGTGCATGGGAGAAGGCCATTTGGTCAGGTGAAATAGAACTTATTGGTATCAACTCCGCTTGCTGTGTTTGGAGGAAGAAGAAGGGTGAGTACAACCCTAAGAACACCATCCTAACCATGAAGCATGGGGTTAGAAACATCATACTTCAGGAGTTATTTTCTGCAGAGGGACAGGACGACTTCACCGTATTGAAGGGAGGATGGATGGGGACATGTATTGCGAGATTTTGGCCAAGCATTGCAAATGGGTCATGGCTGGGTCTCCCAGCAGGACAATGACCCTAAACACACAGCCAGGGCAACTAAGGAATGGCTACGTAACAAGCGTTTCAAGGTCCTGGAGTGGCCTAGCCTGAACCCAGTTAAAAATCTTTGGAGGGCACTATTGCATTTTTTTTTCTAATTCTATCACACAAAGAACTATATGGTGCATTAAATTGTACCATTAAAAATACAGCTATGTCAGTGGAAAAATCATGAGCTCTTGAAGGGGTTAATAATACCATTAACCGTACCATATAATGTACTGGGAAACCAAAAAGAAATTCTTTGTATGGTGAAACGTTAACTACATCATTATTTGCTATAAATTATACTATCTTTGTTCTGCAGGTTGGTACAAATATGGCGATACCAAAGTAGTTTTCATTATATTTTAGTATGTTTAAAAAAATTCAAAAGTTTTTTTTAGTTTTTTAAATTTGCATTGCAATGCTATTTTCTACGACCAATAACTTTTTCCCCCTATCTATAAACCTGAATGAGGACTCATTTTTGTATCACTTTTTATTCCAAATTTTAGGGATGCAGTTTTGGCAAAGTGTTTTTTTTCTACATTGTTAACCATATAGAATAAATAATGTCATCATTTAATAGATCAGATTTTTCTTGATGCAGCAATACCAATTATATTTAACTTTTATTTGTAAAATGGCAAAATGGGGTGTTTTTAACTTCATTTGTCCCCTGTCTGCCACAACAACTGGTTGGCAAACCGCGATCTGGTCACAGGGGGCTGATTGGAGACTGAAATTCTGCGTAACAATGTTTCTTAATATCTTAGACAATCCCTTAGATGCTTTGGTTGCCTGTACCATGGCATATAACAGGGTAAAAGGCCAGAATCAGAGTTGTCTCAGATGCCACTCACTATCAGCTGAAGTGGTGATGGATGTATCTGGAAGAAGAAATCAGTATACAGAAGACCGGACCATGCTGGAACGGAGGAAGGTGAGTATAGGTTTTTTTTGTTTGTTTGGTTTATGAGGTTCCTGCAGCTTACTATTATTTTTTTTTTTCTATGATCCGGACAACCCCTATAAGTGAACTGTATGGCACTGCTAACAAAAGAAAGCAGCCATGTTTTTAATCCTTTACTTCCACTTAAAAATTCTGTTGCATATAACAAAGTTCTCTTTTTTTCCCCATTATACATTTTTAAAACAGTATTACAATTAAAACTCCCAGGATTTGTTACTATTATAAGCTATTACTGAAGTAATATTCATTTAAAGCAGTTTTCTGCATTAGAAAATGTATTTTCATATACCTTATTATAAATTCTAAGTTCATAGAGAGGGGATACCACGTTCAGGATCCTCACCGTTGTCCAGAATGAAGAGCTGTTAGTTCCCATTTAAATCATTGGGCGGTCTGTGTAATTATAGCTGTAATTATTTCTCCTGTAGTAGTGCTGCAGAGAAACTGTACACTTAGGGTGACATTTATGAACGTTGGCACTATCAGGCCAGATCTAAATAGCTTTAAGGTAGTATATAATGCGCCAGAATGTGTGAACGACAAGTCTGGCTCAGGCAGTCCACCTTTAACCCGGTCTGGCTGTTCTAACTGTTCTGTGCCTACGTTTGATGTCAAAGAATCATAAATGTGTTTAATTCTACAAATGTGGTGTGACACGTCCCTGAGCACCCCTAATCTTTGGCTAATTAAAAAGTGTTGCACAGGCGCTTATCATGCCAAAGTTTGGAATGTGAAAGTTCATACATCTGTAG
This sequence comes from Phyllomedusa bahiana, assembly GCA_025379985.1. Lineage (NCBI taxonomy): Eukaryota > Metazoa > Chordata > Amphibia > Anura > Hylidae > Phyllomedusa > Phyllomedusa bahiana. The sequence goes on from JAODAL010023484.1 coordinate 57,039, forward strand.
AACTGGTCTACTACAGCTTTTTGACACCAAATAACTGGCGCAGTCCTGTTCATACATGTCGCCCATACTACCTGATTTTCCCATAAATTACAGCTTATTGCTGGAGGTCCCAGTGGGGGGATACTTTATAATCAACTGATTGTCAAAGGACCTTTCTAACAAGTACTGGTTGTCCACGCGATAAGCCCCATTAATCAAGCATCCAGTAGTTCTGATAGTCTAAGTCTTATATCTAGAATTCTCCTGCATGATAATTTTTAGCCTCAAGATCAGAACCTGGAGACAGGGGAGACAGCATAAATTATGATAGTTAAAAATTCAATACTGCAGCAGATTTTATATTACAGGGATATTACAATCTGCAGAATTTGCTGGCACCATTGAAGTGAATGAGGTTGGAAAGTACCACATATAAGCTGTAAAAAGGTCTGCCACCAGTTTTAAAATAAAGAAGCCATGTCTTACTAATCGTGCAAATGATTTAATCAGCACTGCAGCATCTTCATTCAGAGCAATTCCTATGGTGAAAAAAGAATGTAATGTCTCAAGTCAATCATAACCTGTTTTGCACTTCCAATGCGTTGTATTTATTTTAGTATCTCTGGAGGTTTATTCACCATGAAACAAGCAACTGGGATTGTTACACTTTGGTTAGAATGTCAATCTTTATGGTTATAGAATTAATCACTTGGAAAATAGATGTTTATTACTGTAAAATATACATTGTGATAACAAATAATATACATTGCAGTGTGTTGGGAATTAAAAAGAAAGTGAAGATTGATAATGAAAAGTATGCAAGATAAGAGAAGTCCACTGTTTAGTGAAAATAATAGGATACATTAAAGGGGCTTTTAACATGTAGGAAAAGGTTAATGAAAACGAGTACCAAATACATTACTGTTTTGATTTTGCTTTGTTCAGGAGATAAAGAAGATTTTATGTACTGCTAGTGTATGCAAGTTTCTCTAGGTTACAAGACTACCTCTCCCTGCTGTCTCTCTTACACGATTACTCCATAAGTGGCCATCCGACCATGGTGAATCACTCCCTGCTGAGTCTTACCTCTAGCACAGGAGTTTATTTACCTAAGTTAATGACAAGTTTAAACCCTTAGGTTATGTCTACATGACAGGGATTTACTGTCGGATTTTTAAGCAAATTCAGTATTTAGAATCTGCAAAAATCTGACTGTAAATCATCTCCATATACCTCAATAGAAAATCTGAGCTGTAGTCTACACACCTTGGATTTTCTGATGGTCCGATTCCAAATCCGAAAACTGGGTCAAAAAACTTAGAACGTGTTCTATAATCCGCCATATTTCACTTGAAAGAAGCAGATCATAATACTGCTCAATTGAATGGAACGTCCAAAATCCAAAAACAGCGGCCAAAAACCGGGACAACAAACGAAAAACAAGTGTAAAATACTGGTCAGATTCTGATTAGAATTTAACAAGTATTTTGTCCTCTGCCATTAGGATTTAGTCTTATAGTTCTGTAGACTTGTGCACTACAAATTATAAACCTCCAAAAGTCATGTCACTGTAGCAGGACTAGCTATCAATAGCAGGGCTGATATGCCAATCACTGCTATAGAACCACCCATAGACTAACCAGAAGGTATGAGTCTGAAGCTGCCTGTGGCTCTGTGAAACAGCATGGTGGACTTAAAGGGGACTTATCATTAGCAAAGCCGTTTTCCATAGTTGGCACACAGTCGTGATACGGACAACCACAGGGTTGCTTACTGCTCTATCACAGAACCCCCAGTATGTTTTTGGATTGTGAAAGGAAGCACAAGCACCAACATGGGATCATTGGGATAATGAACAGACTCTAGGCAGACATAGAATTGCAATGTGGATTACTATGCATGACTTCAAATCAATAGTTTTGCATCAGTCATAGTCTCAAAAAGGGTATTTTTTATGATTGCTGGAACCCCTATGATAACTAGTAGGAAGGTTCCAACTGCCCTTATGCAAATTTACTGCAAAATCACAGTGAAGAGGAGTTTGAGTGAAAGAATGGCTCAGAATGCACTATGCCGCTCCATTCAGAGTTTATGGGGGCGATGAGTGCAGAAGTGGACTATTTCCATCAGCTTTAAAGACACTAAACGGGGTGACCTGCATCCTGAACTTGTACTCCGTTTAACATCCTCTTCGCCATTATTGTGCGAGGGAACACCGATTCCCAAGTCTTATTATTAATGGGGTGCCTTATTTGTGGCTGAATGTTATTGCATGGATAGCTGAAAAATGTCTTTTCAGAGAAAACCCACTTTAAACCACTTCAGCATGCAGCACCCCATGTTTGGCTGCACTCAGGACTCAAAACAGTGGAGAGTAGTACACAAGCAAGACCTGTTTTCTGTTCTCACTGGAGACCTTTAGGGACCTGTTACTGAGATAGGTGCAGGACCCAGATGTGGCATGCACACCTATCATACGTTGATGGCATTTCCTATCGATAAGTCATCAACGTGTGAGATGGGAACACCCCTTTAAAGGGGATTTGCCACCAGACCAAGTACTGACCTCCGTTCAGCATTAGAGCAAGATGTAAACAAATCACGCTGAGTCATGAAGCTGCAGTGGAGAGAGGGGAGGGGGGAGTGAGGAATCCAAAGGGAGCGTCTCAAAACTTAAGTGAACTAATAAACAGTACAACAGTGGATTCAATACAGCAAGACACAGGCTCATACACTGCACTGTCAGGAGAAACCTTATCTGCTAAGCAGCTAATGTAATGTAAACAAATCACGCAGCAAGAGACAAGAGACGCACACAGACACGCACAGCCAGAGCACAGAGCCTGCATAAGGGGATCCTGTGACATGTTCACTCAAACAATCAAACTATAACTTGTGAATTCTGTATACAAAAGAGAACACCTATTCTAAACAGCAGATTGAAAGCTTCTTCATCAGATAAAGCAGGGATCTAATAACACTACAGCTAGTTATTCTGTATACAAAAGAAAACATATTGCTACCCAGTGCCTTAAAAGACCATTTATTCTGCCTGTCATCAGATAAGAAGTGATTCACTCAAGCGCGGCCTTTCAGCTCCTGGGTCGTGACTAGGGAAAGCTTTGTGGTAACCAAGGGGGGTTGAGAAATGCTGTAGCTCTCAGAGTTTTCACTTTTTTTAATCACATATATTTAGAAAAGTGATTAAATACCCATTTTGGAGGTTCCCACGTCAACATGACATGGTGGCAAAACCCCTTTAAGCTCTATGACATAGATGTCTAAAAAAGCTATACACAGCTCCTGCAGTAATGGGGACTATCAGGGAAGATCTCTGATCCTATCTGTTTAATGTGTTTAATCAGCAATAGTAACGATCATTAGTATTATGCTGCAATCCATATGACACTTGCTAGACTGAGGGTCAGAGTCTTAGGTATACCTGGCCTTGTAACAGGAGGATTTCCAGGTAGCAGTACCTGGATTGTCGGCACAAGCACTTTTGTAATAGTGGCATGGTTCAGGCATGAAGACATGGGTCAAAATTGTGACAGGTTGGAGAATAAACCCGGAATGTAGTCAAGAGGTAGCCAGTAGTGTTGAGCGATTTTGATCGACAAAGTTGAAATCGGCAAGGTTTTTATGGTGATCGAAATTTCCAGATCATGCGATAATTAAGGTTAAAATCTGAGCATCATCTATTAATATCGCGCCTTTTTCGGCGCTTCCTGTAATTTTGGTGGCCAGCAAATGAGATTACAGAATAGAGCAGGGTGAGATGTGTGTGCGACGTCATGACTGGGATGTGTATGGTTGCGATTGGCTGGTAAAAATCACATGACCTCGTTTTACATAGAACACGTTTCCTGTTTCAGCCTCAGTGTCTCTCAGCGTCTCATAGGGATACGACCTGCGCTCTGCCTGTGGCCAAACAGCTCAGTGAAATTAGTCTATTTCTGCACAGAGAAAACTCTACTATTAGCTGTGATCCTTCCAATTTAGTTATATTAGAGATTTGAAGATTTTATGTAGTTATTAGAGAATTTTTAAAGCAGCATCTACCGCTGTAAATTAACGGCGGTGGGAGCAAGGGGGGGCCCCCGCGGGCGAACACAGACAAGCTCTATCTATAAAGAACACTGGATAAAGTTCACCAAGACTTAGTGTAGACATTGTAGTGGAATATCTTTATTATTAACAGTTTGCTATTGAAATATTTCCTGGATATTGGGCAGCCTGAACTTATATTGGATACACATCATTTCTAGTAACTGCAGGTCTCTTTGTTAGGTGCAAAACTCCACTTTTATTATCAGTATACATTTCAGATATGTGTTCATTTTAATTTTACCCATTACACCTGTGACTGTTGATATATCCACCTTGCAGTTAAATTACAATCCAGCAATCTTGTAGTCAGCACAGGTTGTTTGTTGCCAAAAATACCGTGTATCATACGAAAACATAAGTTACGTGTTTTTTTGACTTTTGCACACCCAGCATTGTTCATTGACGCAGCATCCACGTAAATCTTAAAACAGCAATTCTATATTCACCACAGGTGAATTGAAAGGTGCAAAAAATACCGTGTATCATACGAAAACATAAGTTACGTGTTTTTTGACTTTTGCACACCCAGCATTGTTCATTGACGCAGCATCCACGTAAATCTTAAAACAGCAATTCTATATTCACCACAGGTGAATTGAAAGGTGCAAAAAATACCGTTTATTATACCAAAACATAAAAGTTACGTGTTTTTTGACTTTTGCACACCCAGGTTTGTTCATTGACGCAGCATCCACGTAAATCTTAAAACAGCAATTCTATATTCACCACAGGTGAATTGAAAGGTGCAAAAAATACCGTTTATTATACCAAAACATAACAGATACGTGTTTTTTGGACTTTTGCCCAGTCCAGATTTGTTGATAGACACCTTGCAGTTAAATTTGAATCCAGCAATTTTGTTTTGATTAGAGGGATTTGAGAATAGCTGTGATTTGCCGTCTTTTAATAAGAGACTTTCCAAAACTATTCCATACCTTCTCAAATTTTTATATTTATGAACATGGAGCGAAATGCAGGTGGTAAGCGAGCAAAGAGGGGGGTAGCACATGGAGGTAGAGGTACGAGAGAAGGTGCTCCTTCCAGTGCTGGCGACAACACGCATGCCAGCGGATCGTCAGTTGCAGGACCGTCAGGCCTGTCATCGCTGGGTCAGGGCCCTGTGATCTAAGTAACGAACATCGTCGCCAATCTGTCCTTCAGTGGTTAATGCAACCTGCATCTAGCAGTCTTACCTCCTCGTCCTCGCAGTCACGGCCACAAATGTCGTCATCAGCATCATCAGCATCCGTCCAACATGAAGCAGCCCAAATGTCAACTCGTGTACCCACCACTGTGGATAATCCATGTCTGCGGACCTCTTTGATGACAAAATGCGGTTGGGGTCAGAAGGCATGTTAAAAGATCAAGAGATGATTTAGTCTGCTCTGACACCAGTTACTGATTTCCATTCAGAGGAGGGGAAGGAAGCCGTCAATCGACAAAAATCCCGGGCGATGGCAAGCCTTGCTGCCCCGCT
>JAODAL010023485.1:0-62601 GCA_025379985.1 Phyllomedusa bahiana
ATATGGGTTTTTTTAAACCCCGGGGATAATGGGGGGGGCTCCACATTGTTGAAGACCAACCAAGCTCCCTCTGCATATTTAAAGCAGGCAAAACTTTTCGGGTCCATTGCAGGTATGTGCAGCCTGGAAATAGCTGTTTTTTAACGCGATTCGTCCCGAAGTAATTCGGACCGAAACAAATTTTGTCGTAAAATTCGGCGAAGTCACCGAATCGAATTTTTGAGAAATTCGCCCATCACTACTTAGAACTTGACTTAAAATTCATCCATTGGTTTAGAAATTACTTCTGTCAGGGACTGTATGCTTTTCCTGCAGGACCCAATAGTATAGTCTACTAAAAAACACAATGGTAAATCTGCAACAACCACATTAAATTAATTTCCCACTCACCCGCCGTGCAGAAGAACTCTGCGAAGGAGAGATGATGTATTTTAGCGATATGACATTACTTGATGGAAGATCCCTTTAATGCCAAAACTATGTTAAGAAAACTGATGCCAATTGCTCTAAAAGACAGCATGTAGCATCATAATGGTTAAAAGCACGCTAGTGTCCCACCCCCATCCGTTTTAAACGCACTTGTATGGGGCTGTCCAGCCAGCAGTGCCAGCCGGACACCATCTGCCGTGACACTGGGACCTCATAGTATTCTCTTTAATTACATTAGCAATGCCATCAGTTCTGGCATTAAGAGGGGCATATGGAGATTCCTTTGCCAGCCTGTGAATCTCTAATAATTACACAAAACAGCAGTGGCCAGATGTGAAGAGAGAAATGAAGGGGAGAAGATGGGAGGATGGCTAGGGATAGGGCTCAAGTACATTAACACACTGAAATAATTTTTCATATTATGTATGTAACTTATCTCTTCACCCAATGTAAATTAACAAATTAGCATTGTACTGTCTCGCAGGTAATATAATGATCCCTTGACCTTGGAGTCATATGTTCAAACATAGAAATGTGTGACTTTATACTTAACACGGCTGTCATTTTTCTAACACCATATCATTTTTAGATCCAAACTTCTGTGCTTATGAATTTCTTAATATTTCATTAACCCCTTACCGCCGGAGCCAGTTTTGGCCTCTCTGACAGAGCCCCATTTTTTTAAATCTGTCACTTTATGTGAGAATAACTTTTTGACACTTTATCCTATACATGTGTTTCAGATATTGTTTTCTCGTGACACATGGTGCTTTCAGATAGTAAGAAATTTTGGTCCAAAAAATGTTTGTTTATTTGTGAAAAATATCAAATTATTGTGAAAAATGTGAAAAATTTACCAATTTCAAACTTCAAAAATTTCTGCATGTAAGACAGATAGTTATTCCACTCAAAATAGTTTATAACTAGCATCTACCATATGTCTGCTGTAGTTTGGCATCATTTTTTTAAAAGTTTTTTTTTTTTTTTTTACGACATTAGGGGGCTTATAAACTTAGTAGTAATTTTCAAATTTTTAAGAAAATTTGTAATATATATTTTTTAGGGACCAGTCCAGTTCTAACGTGACTTTGATTGACCTGTATGTTAGATACCCCCATAAATGACCTCATCTAAAAAACTACACCCCTTAAAGTATTCAAAACCGCATTTAGGAAGTTTATTAGCCCATTAGGTGTTTCACAGGAATTAAAGCAAGTGGAAGTGAAATTTCAAAATTTCACTTTTTTTGCAGATTTTCAATATTTATACATTATTGATAAGAATACGGTAAATGCGATCAGGGAAATGCAAATTCATATTGATTCCCCAGATTCTGCCGTTGTCAGAGATATCCCATATGTGGCCCTAGTGCATTATTTGGCTCAACCACAGGCCCCAGAATAGGAGGAGCACCTACTGGACTCTGGGGCCTCATTTTCATTACGATTTTATTTAAGGGCCATTTCAGGTTTTGGCGGACACCCTAAGTTCCAAAACTTAATAAATACCCCTAAAAAGACCCCATATTGGAAACTAACACCCTTACGGATATATCCAGAGGTGTAGTGAGTATATCAACCCCACAAGCGTTTCACAAATTTTTTTAGCGTTCGGCTCTGAAAATAAAAAATATTATATTATTTTTCCAATAATCTGCAATTTTAGCTGAAAAATGTTTAATTTTTACAAGGAATTCTTGGAAAAAAATCCCCAAAAATTGTGTTACGCAATTTCTTCCAAGTTCGGCAATACCCTACATGTGGGTGTAAACTGCTGTTTGGGCGCATTGCAGGGGGTACAAGGGAGGAAGCGCCATTTGGCTTTTGGCGCACAGATATTGGTGGGGCCATGTCACATATGCAAAGCCCCCAAAGTACTAGAACAGGTGAAACCTTCCAGAAATTTCCCCATTTTGGATTCAACACCCCTCAGTGATCTCATCTAAGGGTGTATTTTGCATTTTGGGCGCACAGGTGTTCCGTAGTTTTTTTTAGCATTGGGCCATGGAAATTGAGGGGGGAAACGCAGTATTCGCCATGCGGGATAAATGACGAGATAAATTTACTATGGGGGTCGGTACAATTACAAGGATATAAATTTTCTATATTTTTTTATGTTTTATTACTTTTACACAATAGAAGCGAGTTTTATAAAAAGTTGTGTTTTTATGTTTTCCTATTCTAACAGCCATAGCTTTCTTAATTTTTTGCATATGGAGCTGCTTGTGGGCTTGTTTTTTACGAGATGAGTTGATGTTTTTATTGGTACCATTATGGGGGGCATGTGATGCTTTGATCACTTTTTATTAAGGTTTTTGTGAGGCATTTTGTACAAAATACAGCAATCCTGGTAGTGTTTTTTATTTTTATTTTTTACAGCGGTCACTGTGCGGCATAAATGACATGCTAGTTTTACTCAGCAGGTTGATACGATTACCGCGATACCACATTTATATATTTTTTTAATGTTTACTGCTTTTACACAATAAAAACACTTTTATTTGAAAAGGAAACACTTTTTGCATCGCCGCAGTCTGAGAGCCATAACTTTTTTTATTTTTCTGTTTATGGAGCTGTATAGGGATTTTTTTTTGTGGGATGAGTTGACGTTTTTATTGGTAACATTTTTGGGGGGACAAGACTTTATGATCGCTTTTAAATCCATTTTTTGGAAGGCAGGGTGAAGAAAATACTGCAATCCTAGCAGTGTTTTTTATTTTTAATAGCGTTCACGATGCAGTATCCGTGACAAGTTAGTTTTACTCTGTGGGTTGAGACGATACAGTGATACCCAATTTATGTAGTTTTTTTATTTGAAAGCACAATTTTTTTTGAAAAAAAAGTGTTTTTATTGTGTAAAAACAATATTTATGCATCGCTATTTTCTAATAGCAAGAACTTTTTAATTTTTCCGTAAACAGAGCTGAGTCAGGCCTTTTTTTTTGCGGGATGAACTGATGTGTTAAATGGCATAACTTTGATGTTGATATGAGTTTTTGATGACTTTTTACTCCATTTTATGTGCTGCGGGATGAACAAAAATCGCAATTCTGTGACTGTTTTTTGGTTTGTTTTTTTTTACAGCGTTCACTGTACGGGTTAATTAACATGACAGATTTATAGGGTGGGTCGCTACGCATGCCGCGATACCAAATATCGGTACTTTATTTATTTTTGATCTTTTTGGGGGCGATTGGCGTTTGTAAAGGGGAAAAGGGTGATGTACGTGTTTTTATTTTATTTTTTGTGTTTTACTTTTTACACTTTTTTTTTTACTTTTTCACACTTTTTACACTTTTCCCCAGGGGGGAAATTGCATGAGCAATCGTCAGATCGTTCATGCAATAGGAGATCAGCACACAGCTTATAGCTGTATGCTGGTCTCCATGGCAACTGTCAGTCACGCTGCCCACAATGCATTGTGGGCATCGTGACGTCACCAGACAACCCGGATGCTCTCATTCAGTGTCCGGGCTGCCTGGGAGGAGATCAGTAGCGGCACTGAGCGCCATTACTGCGCCGGGATCGCGGGCAGCAGGAGCTCACTCCTGCCGCCCGCAGCTGCGATGTCGCGACCACGATGTTGCGACATTGAGGATTTAATCCCCGCGGCCGGAGCGCACTCCGGCCGTGGGGGATGCGGCATGATGCTGGCGGTAATATACCGCTGGTTCCATGCCGCGATCTTGCGCGCTCCGCCTGTGAGCGCGCAAGATCGCCTTGACGTATTCATACGGCAATTTGCGGGAACCCCTACCTGACATTGACGTATGAGTACGGCAAATGTCGGTAAGGGGTTAAACCAGTCCAAGCATCAATGCATGATTCAAAACTCCAGCAAATTTCTAGCATAGCCATAAAACTTAAAGAGGACCTGTGGCTCTTCTGATTATTTAGTAAATAGCAGTTATCCCCATGAAGTAACAATTGTGGAGCACCTTTTCTTAGATCTCTATGTTGTGGGGTTCTTCAGTCAATTCCTTCTAGAATTTCATAACCAATATATCAGCTGGGTCTTACCAGTCGGGAGCTGTATGCCTGCACAGTCTGATTTTATCCAGTCAGTGCTGAAAGAGTCAGTTTGTGTGCAGGAACAGCCCCCCCTTCTCCAATTGGTAACACCCATCTGACTGATTCAGTCATTCATTTCTAAAAGGAAGAACAGAGCACCGCAAAGCTATAAAGAAGAGCCCAGAATTGTCATTTCCGGGAACACAAAGATTTGCACAAACAGACAGTAGGGGGTTCATGGGTCCCCTTTAAATTCCACCAGCTCTTTGTGTAACTTACCGAACACCTCTTATTTCTTTAATGTATAATCAAAATACAGAATACAGTAAACTGCTAAGCTTCCTCTAGCGATGATAAAGTTTTAGTCTATAGCTAATTTGAGCTCTGTAATAAAAAAAAAAAGTTTCTACCACTGTCACCATAAATTCAAAAATTAACCAGCATGACATTTTCGTCCTGGTACAATAAAAATGGTCTCCCTTTGAACAAAAGGGTTTAAAATAAAAAGAATAAAGCGAATTACTAATTATATCTAAAACTTTGAGTTAACTTAGACTAAACAGTAAATCAATCACCTATAGAAACAAAATCTGGGCTATACTGAAATATATAATGAGAGTCCCCTTTTAAAAATTTTTTATAAAACATCAAACAATAAGAGATCTCAAAACCAGAAAAAATAAAAAAAATGTATTAGCCCTTTTTTAAAAAAATCAATAATACAGGGTAAAAATATTTAAGAAAAAGGGAAAAAGGAACTACAAAGAAAGCAAATTTTTCAAAACCGTATTTTTTTGGACTATAAGGCGCCCCACAACACGGACCTTTTTAAAAAGGGCAAAAACTTGGGAAAACAAAATTAACAAAGGGGCGCCCCTTTCCCTATATAAGGGCACCGGGCTATAAGGCGCACCGGACTATAAGGCCCGGGGACCTTAAATGAAACAAAGTTCATAGCGAAAGCCAAACTTTTTTCAACACTTTCCAATAACTCTCAACTTGTAAATTGTAACAAAAATCAATAAACTTACAAAATTTTTCATTCATTTTTTCCCCCCCAAATCCTCAAACAAATTTTTCAACTTATTCAGAGTTAAACAGTTCAACATTTCTGCATCAAGCATTCCCCGGGGCCCCCCCATCTTATCTGAGTCAGTTTGTTGCTGCGCTTAGCTCTTCAGTGAAGGGTTCCAGCCCTTTTTGAAAGCTCGGATGTACTGGAGGGTGAAACCTTCTCCCGGGGATCCACATCCACTTACACATAGTGGCAAAAACTGGGAAAGGCGTGCCTCCCTGGGTTTTTGGGGAAAAGTGTGGGGCACCTTTTTGTCTTTCCCAATTTTCCCCCCTGCACTCGCAATTTAAAACCCCCAAAAGCCCTTTGACAACCAATATCTAGCGGCCCGGAAACTTTTTTGGTTTAAATTTCCCCGCCGGGTGACAGAAGCAGTGAATTTGTTTTCCTTTTACTTGGGGGTTTGACAGTAACGGTCAAATGGGGCCCGCATAACCCCAGACCCTTTGGGATGGGGTTGGTAAAAAATCCAAACCGGTCTCTTGCAATAGACCTCCCTCAGCCACTCACTCATCTTCTCCTCTCCCTTTCCCTCCCCCCTTTGGGTTACCTTGAGATTTACAAACCAGCTTGGGAAAATTTTTTTTTGGGGAAAAAATTTTTCCCTTAAAAAAGGGCCATGGGGGGTTATTTCGGGCCCTTTCCTGACAGGGGGGCGAGAAACCACAGGGGGAAAGAGGGCTTCCAGTCCCGTGGGGACGTTTTGAGACCGGGACGGTCCCTGTTTTCCCCCAACATTTCTTTTTACAGGGAAAATCAAAATTAGGGGGACCCCCATCCCGGTTTGTGATGTGTTTTTGGCTTTATTTTTTTTTTTTCACTTATCCCTTTGGGGTCGCAGTAGGGGGCGGGAAAAAGGGCCCCTTCTCTTTTAAAACCTTTGGCACTGCGGGAGACATATTTTTGGGGCGGGTTGGGGAAGGGGTTTCCCTTTTCAAAGAAACGAAAACAACCAAAAAGGAAACCCCCTTGAAAGTTTTCCTTTATCCCCCCATTTTGCGTGCAATGCTTGGGCTTTTTAGTCTAATAAGACAGTTGGAAAAACGCTTCTTTGCTGCCTTCCCCCGTTCAATGACCCACTGTTCTAAATTTGTCCTCCAGATGTGCCCCCTTTCTTTTTTTTCCTCTGAAACTCATTTGGGCTTCTTTACCTTTCGCAGGGCATCTTCTTTTTCCCTCCACTACCACCCCTTGATTCATTAATTTTAAAATTTTCGGCAGCTGCTCTAAAATTTTCCCTGCTCTAAAAGCATGACCTTTTAGCTTTAACTTAAAACCCCCATCAAAGCATTCTCTTTAAAAGGACATTTTTTGGTATTTGGGGGAAAAAAAATTTTCAGTACGGGATTGAATGCACAGACAAATTTTAAAAAACCCGAAATTCCCGCACAAAAAGACTGTACTATCCCCCACGTAGTGACGCCCTTTTGAAATATTGGGAAGCCGTTTAGGGCCCTTCCCCATTTTTTCATCCGTAATTTCCGCCGCAATTTCAGCTGCAATACGGGCCCAATTTTTTCAATGGGCCCCCCCACTTTTTTTGGGGGCCCTTTTTTTCGGAAAGGAAAACCTGCTTAAAGAAAGGGTTTTTAAATCCGGGGGCGAAATACGCGCCAGTGCCTTATTTGCAACTGATTTGCAACGATTTGTAACTGAATTTTGGAACGTTAAATTTTCTATTGTAAAATCAATTTGCAAATCAGGGTTCAAATCAGTTACAAATCATTTTCACTAATTAAACTGTAAATACGTTTTTTGGAAACAAAGAAATGAAAACTTTAAAAATGAAAGTAAGAATTGATTCATAAAATTAAGGGGGCCAAACCGGGCTATAAGGGGGCACTTTCGATTTCTGAAAACTTTGGCTTTTAAAGGCCCTTTTTTTAAATCCCCAAAAATAACGGGAAGTCCCCCCTTTACCCCATATCAGAAAATCCTATCATAGGAAGGGTCCCCATAAATCCATAGCAATAAAGTATAATCATGAATGCACATAGCAAAGTATAAATATCATAGACCATAAATACCCGACCTAGTTAGGAAATCGTGACACAAGTACATAGACCTATCATCCGGTTGGAGGGAGAAGGTAAACACGTGCATGTTTATCTTCTTCCACCAACCTGTTGATAGGTCTATGGATATATGGGGAAGCCTTCCTATGGTTGGATTCTCTAATATGTGTAAGTTATGTAAACACGCTTTCTTTGTTGTTCCATTGTCATTTGTTTTATATTTTTATCATGTATTATTGATTCTCTAATAAACATATATTTTTTGTTTTATATTTCTGGTCTTGAGATTTCTTATTGATAGGTGTTATGTTAGACTAAACAGTTTAAAATGTGCCAGATTTAATGTATTTATTAATGATATAGTGGAGGGGATCAATAGCACGGTTTCTATTTTTGCAGATGACACCAAGCTATGCAGGGTAGTGCAATCTATGGAAGATGCTCATAAATTGCAAGCAGACCTGGACACACTGAGTGCTTGGGCATCCACTTGGCAAATGAGGTTCAAAGTGGATAAATGTAAGGTTCTGTATCTGGGTAAAAATAATCTGCAGGCATCATATGTCCTAGGGGGAAAAAACTTGGAGAATTGCTTGTTGAGAAAGATCTGGGCGTTCTTGTAGATCATAGACTACAGAACAGCATGCAATGTCAATCAGCAAGTAGGATATTGGCGTGTATTAAAAGGGGCATGGACTCGTGGGATAAGGATGTAATTTTACCACTGTACAAAGCATTGGTCTGACCTCACTTGGAATATGCTGTTCAGTTCTGGGCTCCAGTTTATAGAAAAGATGTAATGGAGCTAGAGAGAGTATAGAGACAAGCAACCAAACTTATAAGGGGAATGAAGTGTCTTAGTTATGAGGAGAGGTTAGTAGAATTGAACTTATTTAGTCTTGAGAAAAGTCGGCTTCGGGGGGACATGATTCATTTATATAAATATATAAATGGCCCATATAAAAAGTATGGGAAAAAGCTATTTCATGTAAAGCCCCCTCAAAAGACAAAGGGGACATTCCCTTCGTCTTGAGAAAAAAGGATTCAATCTCCGGAGGAGTAAAGTGTTCTTCACTGTGAGAACTATAAATCTGTGGAATAGCTGCCTGAGGAGCTGGTCACAGCAGGAACAGTTGGGAGTTTTAAGAAAGGCTTAGATATCTACCTGAAACTAAAGAATATTAATATGTACGTAGCTATGTAACTTTCTGGATACTGTCTGGTGGCGGCTCTGGGGTCAGAGCTGGGGTCTCCCCTGGAGCAGATTGGTTCTTGGCTTGTGGGTTTCAGGGCATTGACCAGTGGGGAGGCTGGACTTAAAATCCTTGTCTCCCTTCACCTACATTATCCCCACCCTTGGTTGAACTTGATGGACACGTGTCTTTTTTCAACCGTACTAACTCCATAACTATATGTAGCTATGTAACCCGTTAACCCACCATGGTCAAAATAACATGGCTCTTTGTTTTTCCCTCCTCGCCTTCCCGGAGCCATAACGTTTTTCTTTTCCACATACATAGACATATAAGGGCTTTTATTTTGCGGGAAAAGATGTACTTTCTAGTGGTGTCATTCATCATACCATAGAACATACTGGGATACCGCAAAAAAATTCTATGTGGGGCAAATTGTGAAATAAACATACTTGTGCCATGTTTGCTCGTGTTTTGCTTTTATGGTGTTCAATCTTTGGTAAAAATTATGTGTTATCTGTATTCTACATGTTGGTACGAATCCGGTAATACCAAAAATGTGCGGTTTTTGTTATGTTTTGGTATTGTAAAAAAATTCCAAACATTTTCTATTTTTGAAATTTGCGCAGCCACGCCATTTTATGCGACCAATAACTTTTTTGTACTAAAACCTATAGATTTAAGTGAGGGAGAATTTTTTGCAGGCTGACATGTACTTTTTATTGCTACCAGTTCGGAATACATGGGTCTTTTTAAATTAATCTTATTTCAATGTTTAGGGGACATGAAGTGACCAAATAAAACCTGCAATTTTGGCATTCAGAATTTTTTTCTTCTACAGTGTTCAGCGTGCAGGATAAATGATGTTATATTTTAATTTATCGGACTTTTTCAGACGTGGCGATATCAAATATTTTTATTTTATTTTCTTTATTTGTAAAATGGCAAAAAGGTGTGATTGGAACTTTAATTTAAAAAAAAATGTTTTGCACTTTACAACTTTTTTACTATAACTTTGAGTCCCCTTAGGGTTCTCCACTGCTAGGAGATGCAATCATTTATACAGCCTAATACATTGTATAGACAAAGATGTCGGTCTTACTACTTCCTGCCTGGGTCAGAAAGTGGTAAAACAGAAACCATGGTGGCAATGGAAGTTTTCACAAGGCTTCCATCTGTCATATTAACCAATCGGGAGGCCGCGATTTTGCTGTGAACGGCCTGATTGAAGTGACTTAGATGGCGTGGCAAAGGGGTTAAACAGCTTCTCTTTATGTGATCTGGGCAATTACTGAGTCTCCAGCTGTAAGATTCACTCTCCCCTCATATAACACAGCCTTATACACTGCTAACCCCCCCCCCCCCTCATATAACACAGCCTTATACAGTCTGCTCTACCTCCAGTTCAGGCTGTGTTTATGACTGCTTACAGCAATGCAGGTGTTCTGGTTACAGCAATGCATGTGTTCTGGTTACAAGGAGCTTGTGGAGCCTGGAGCTGACAGCTCAGAGGCCATGAGAAGCATGCAGGAGGTCTGCATAGATGTGACATCCTTTCCTTTCTACTGCCCACACAGAATGATGATGTTGGGTATTCTAGCATTCTTCCTTACAGCGCTTCATCTAAGCCGCCCCATTGTGCTAATTGGATCGGTTGACCCTCATGAGCGAACTGTTCAAATCATTTTCCTGGTGTCCCTCTGGCGCCGTTGGCGGAGCAAGCGGGAGCTGCTGATTGTTTGAAAACCGATAAGGATCATAGAAAACGCTAGTACGAGCTGTACCGGGTAGACGTACAGCCGAACCAGGTGAGCACCGTTTCATAATCCTTTTTTCAGGTGCTTGTTTCTCCAAAGAACCCCAGCTGCGCTTTTTTTTGTTGTAGACCATCTTTCTTCCTGGCTTCGACTAACACGAACACCGGTAGGATTTTCTCCAGAATGATGATGTCACAACTCTTCAGTGAGGGGAGACAACCTACTGGCAGGAGAGGCACGCCTACTGAGAGGAGAGACTCGCCCCTGGATTTGAAGCTGTAACAGATAGAAACAGCTCAACTCTGTGAAAGTATGTAATGATAAAACCCTTTTAAGCCCTTTTGTCAGATTAATGTCTAAAGTGCATAGTAGATGTGGTTTAAAACAGATATGCCCTTATTTTGACTTCTGGCGCAATTGCCACAGTAAATATGCTGCGGTATTAAAATATCACTTGCATATGTCATCAATGTTTTATTTATTGGTGGGAGTTGGATTAATATAACCCACACTAGAATAAAGTGATACTAGGAAAACTCTGTAAACTTTACTTTCACTTACACTCGTTGTAACGTTGGAGCATTATAGCCAATGGCTGACTATTTGGCTTCTCAAAAAGGTCAAGCAAATTCAGTCAAGGGGACACAGTGCTTTTCTAGCTCCACTGCTACTTTGTTGTGCTGATCTTTGAGGGCCATAGAGGCCGGACCTCCACTAATGTCATATCCAGGGACCACAAGATGTTCTTGTTAGCACAAATGTTAAATATTCCTGTTGCCAGTGATGCCATAAATCCAGTAATAAAGACAGCAAGTGCCAGGATATCAGATGCAAACATTCCCGCTAATCCATCAGGAAACTTTCTTCACCAATGATGAAGGAGCACAGGACTACACTGGATTCATATTATCTGTAGTTGACAGATAGAGATTCAGACTTGTTAAAAAAATTCTTAATAATAATGTCAAAGGTCATTAATTCGAAGTTATAGTTTCTTAGATCTTCCCTCTTGACACCTGTCAATACATCACTGACCCCAGAGGTTAATCTACTGCACTCTCTTCCACCACGAGACCAGTAAATCCCTTGAACTCCAATACTGCTGTAAAACAAATAGTCATATTTATTGTGATTTTTATTACTGTTTTAATTCAGCTCGTCCTGGAAAAAGAATTTGTGGCATCAAGAAAAACCCCAGCAAGTATTTATAACTGTGTCTTGAGAATAATACATTAATCTGGTTTAGCAAAGGAAGAGTCATGTTAATAGACCTCGATTTATGGAGGCATAATAAAGAAGGTATAAATAATTAGATGGAATATATGGGTGCTAACTGAGTCCAGGTCTATAAATCCAACCGATATGTTGGAAAAGAGAATAAACATCAAGTCTTGGTGTTACTGACCTGTTTGTAGCAATGAACACATAAAGAATATGCTTTGTAATAAGGACAATAGTTGTAAAAAAATGTTTTCAAGGGCTTGTCCACTATTTATTAGAAGGTATCCTCCTAATAATAAGCTGACAGTAAAGTGTCCTACACTTAGTACATCCAGTGATAAGCTATAATCTGTGGAGGAGACACCCAGCAGCAAGTGTTCAGTTTTCCTAAAGTGTCAACAGGAGGTGAATAAACAACTACACTGCTTTTATTAAACTTAGTAGGCTGTCTTTAAAATGTACAAGGGCAGGGGTCTCAAACACACAACTTACAGGCCACATGTAGCCCCAAAGGCTGTCATCTGCAGATCCCAAGGGTATCCAAGCTCCTAAGGCATCCTGGGGTCTGCAGAGAGCAGCCCAAAGGAGTGTGCCAGTCCTGGTTGTTTAACCAGATGCCACGGTCCATAGTGACTGTGGTATGTAAGGGATTTAACAGAGGAAGGAGGCTCCCTGTGTCCTCCATTAACACCCCTAGCCGGAGGCAGGATGTGACAGGCTGACTGACATTTGGCATAATACATTGCAGTAGTCATGTACTGTAATGTATTATAACAGCAATCACGTGATCCAGGGACATAACTAAAGAAGCCTATGCCCCATAGCAAACTTTTGCTATGGGGCCCCCCCTCTCCCTCAACCATGAACATTTACCAGGACCTCTTAATAAGTCATGCAGTTACTAGATAATACAAGGAGCAAATACCTCACCATACATGTCACCATTATACTGCTGCCAAACAAATTCCATTATAACAAGACCAGCATTAAAGGGGATGTATCGCTTCCTTTGTTCGGCTGATTCATACTGCTCTCAGCTTCTCAACTCTAGAAATGCAGGGCCGTTTCTTCCCCTCCCAGCTGGGTGACATCATCCCCCTTCACTGTTCATGCTGGCTCCCGAAACTTCCTCCCCCCCCCCTCTCTGAGTCCACATGTCACTGTGTCTGTCCTTATGCAGTCTTATTTATAAGAGCTGTATACATACCCCAGGCTGCATTCAATCTAGACTGAGCACAGCACTAATTGTCTCCTCTCACAGCTGGAGATTCGTTACACTTGAATCTGCACAGATCTCCCTTCTATGCAGGAGAGTTAGGCAACGAGACACTTCTGTTATGTTTTCTGATTGTAGAATCTATTGCAGTCTGTTTCTGCTGGATGTGCAGAGTGAAATTGCTACGGCCCCTTAATCTGAGTCAGGCAGGGATCAACACACAATTGTGCTGTTTCCTGATTGTGGAAGCCCTGCAATGTTATTCTGTTTCTTCTGGCTGTGTAGAGTGAAAATGTTCCGGTCCCTTAATCTGAGTGAGAGAGACAGGAATGCAAGCTCCGTGAATACGACCGTGGGGGCCGAACAGAATGTAAATGAGCTCTCAGCTAGTGAAATGCAAGGAGGTGGGATCCGACCAGCACTGGATATCAGTGTAAACAGAAACAGAAGATAAGGAAAACTGTAAATACAAGGCAGCTTTGCTAATGACATCCAATTGCAAAGTTTCTTGTTTTCACTGTCCCCTTATTCTGAAGACCATTTAATGTAATGATACAACCCCTTTAACAATAACGCTACTACAAAAGGATCTGATTATATCTCCAGAACATGATCACAAATTACCACCACTATTACTGAATAAAGATCAGTATACAAAGACCAATTTTACCGCCATACAGTGACCATGTAGTGATAAAAACCCATGTAAACAGACTCTGCAGTGATTATACTGCCGTTACATCTTGTGACTCACAGGTGACCTTTCTCTGACGAGTTGTTGACTTTCCCTTTTGTTCTGCATCCGTTCCAGACCACCATGATGACTTCTCTCGGCTGCTGCCACTTGTGCCTGCAGATTTGGACACAAATATCTTAGATTCTTCACTTTTCCAGCATCTCCCTCACTTTCCCCCAGCTCTGTACAAACTTCCAAGAGGTGGCAGAGCGGGTACAGGCCATAGCTTAGAGGCCCAGTCTCCTAGAGGGGAGGAACAGAGGATTCACACTCTGGAGATTGTGTTACAGCTATGGCCTGTACCCCTAAGAATCATATTACCAGGTAGGTAGACCCCAATAGATAGGTTGGTAGGCCCTATGTAGGAAGGTTGGTAGGCCCCAGTTAAGTAGGCAGCCCCCATGTAGATCGGTAGGCTGTAGGTAGGCCCCGGGTAACTAGGTAGGCAGTAGGTGGGCCAAAGGTAGGCTGTAGGTGGGTCCCAAGGTAGCTAGGTAGGTAAGCTATAGGTGGAGCCCACATAAGTAGATAGGCAACATGTGAGGCCCACATAGGTAGGTAGTTAGATAGGTTACAGGTGAGGCCCACATAGGCAGGCAGGCTTTAGGTAGGTTATAGGGCGCCCCTTATAGATAGGCAGGCTAAAAGTAGGTTACAGGGGCCCCTTATAGGTATGCAGGCTGAAGGGTAGCTTACAGAGGGCCCATATAGGTAAGCAGGCTTAGGGTAAATTATAGGGGGCCCCATATAGGTAGGCAGGCTTAGGGGCAGTTATAGGTGCCCCATATAGGTAGGTAGGCTTAGAGTCAGTTAAAGGGGGCCCCATATAGGTAGGAAGGCTTAGGATTGGTTATAGGGGGCCACATATAGGTAGACAGGCTTTGGGTTGGTTATAGAGGGCCTCATATAGGTAGGCAGGCTTAGGGTCAGTTATAGAGGGACCCATATAAGTAGGTAGGCTTAGGGTCAGTTATAGGGGGCTCCATACAGGTAGGCAGGCTTAGGGTCAGTTAAAGGGGGTCCCATATAGGTAGGAAGGCTTAGGATTGGTTATAGGGGGGCACATATAGGTAGAAAGGCTTAGGGTCGGTTATAGGGGGCCCCATATAGGTAGGTAGGCTTATGGTCGGTTATAGGGAGCCCCATATAGGTAGGCAGGCGTAGGGTCGGTTATAGGGGGTCCCATATAGGTAGGAAGGCTTAGGATTGGTTATAGGGGCCACATATAGGTAGACAGGCTTTGGGTCGGTTATAGAAGGCCTCATGTAGGTAGGCAGACTTAGTGTCAGTTATAGGGGGCTCCATATAGGTATGCAGGCTTAGGGTCAGTTAAAGGGGGCCCCATATAAGTAGGAAGGCATAGGATTGGTTATAGGGGGCCCCATATAGGTAGGTAGGCTTAGGGTCAGTTATAGGGGGACCCATATAGGTAGGCAGGCTTAGGGTCGGTTATAGGGGGCCCCATATAGGTAGGCAGGCTTAGGGTCGGTTATAGGGGGCCCCGTATAGGTAAGCAGGCTTATGTTAGTTTCCATTAGTAATAAAGAAAAAATAACTTACTCACCTGTCTTCAAGATCCCCCGACGTGATGAGGGTCCGGCCAGCCTGACCCTGGCTCGGACCAAGCAGTCCTGTCTCTGAACACTAGGATCGGTTAAAGGTGAGGCCCACATAGGCAGGCAGGCTTTAGGTAGGATATAGGGGGCCCCATATAGATAGGCAGGCTTAAGGTAGGTTACAGGGGCCCCTTATAGGTATGCAGGCTTAGGGGTAGGTTACAGAGGGCCTATATAGGTAGGCAGGCTTAGGGTCGGTTATAGGAGGCCCCATATAGGTAGGCAGGCTAAGGGTCAATTATAGGGGGCCCCATATAGGTAGGCAGGCTTAGGGGCAGTTATATATGTAGGCAGGCTTAGAGTCGGTTATAAGGGGCCCCATAAAGGTAGGCAGACTGAGGGTCAGTTATAGGGGGCCCCATATAGGTAAATAGGCTGAGGTTCGGTTATAGAGGGCCCCATATAGGTTTGCAGGCTTAGGGTCGGTTATAGGGGGCCCCATATAGGTAGGCAGGCTTAGGGTCGGATATAGGGGCCCCATATAGGTAGGCCGGCTTAGGTTAGTGTCCATTAGTATTAAAGAAAAAAAAAAAACCTTACTTCAAGATCCCCCAATGTTTCAAGGGTCCGTCCAGCTTCTGAGCCTGGCTAGGGCGGCGCGATGATTTGCTAGGACCAGGCCAGAGGGCCCAGGCATTCTGAGGCAGGGGAATTTCCCGGGGCCCCGGGAACCGGGCCCCGTAGCATTTTTTCTACATCTGCTGCCCTTGGTATTTCCCCCCGGCTGATTGATTACCCCTTTTCTGGGTTTTAAAATTTTGTGAAAACAATAAAAAACATACATAAAAATTAAAAAAAAAAGTAAATAAATAAAATAAAGTAAAAAAAAAACACCACCCTTCCCTCTTTAAGATACCATCACAAAAAAACAAATGCATAAAAACAACTATAATTTTGGTTAACATTAAATCTGAAAAAAAGGCCCATCAAACTTTTTTCCATTTACCTAAACTACTTGGACCCTACAAACCCTTTTAACCCCAGTTACATTTTTTTTGCTTGGGGGGTTGTCTTACTATGCTGTTACAGAACCCAAGCAGTTTTAAAAATTCATGCATTGTCTCTTCGGTTGCTTGGGTGGTTCTATAGCAGTGTTAGCATCCCAGCCATATTCACAAATTCTAATTGTTCTGACATTAGAGCGGGAGATCTTATCTATATCAAGCAGCTTTAGGGTATTTTAAAATCAAGGAAAAAAAATCCTATCTTCGGCTTTTTTTTTTTTAAAGCACAAAGATCAAAGTTCCGCGGCCCCATAGACGGGAATAGGGGAAAACCGTGTTGTTGTCTCACAGCTTCTTTTTTTCTGCCCCTTTCGGCAGCGGCGTATTATACAAAGTTTTTATAATACGCCGGACTTTTTTTTTTCGATTTTTGCCGTCTTTTCCCCTACATCTATTGTATGGGCAACGTCAGAAAAAGAAAGGGAAAAAAAAAATGGCCCGTTTCAGTCAGCTTGGATGATGTCATACCGCTCCAGTGCCGACCTTGTGCACTAGGAGATAAAAATTTTTTTTCTCCTCAACAAAGCAAAAAAAAAACCTTTTTATTTAAAAAGAAATCTTCAATTACCTGTCCCTACACATTGAAAGCGAAGCTTTGCAGTAAGTCAACCCCTATAACGAGGGCCATATGAATAGGGGACCCTCCCCTAACTTGTATATATTTTGCAAATAATGTGTGTTTCAAGACATTCTATTTTCCTACTGAAATAAGTGGTAATTTTATAAAATAAGGAATTTTAAAAGTACAGTAATCAGGTTAAGTCTGCCAATGACTCTGAAGTCTAATGACATTAGTAGGATTTGCTTAACTCTATGATTAGTAGGGGCTTGATTCATGCTCTTGCTATTATGTATGGAGTTATGCAGTGTCGGACTGGGGTACTTAGGGCCCAACAGTGGAGATGATTCTTGGGGCACATCCTGCAACCAGTGTATATGACTGCAGATTCTGCACATGCCACTCGCTTTCTTCCTCTCTTTCTCTGCCTTTTTTGCTGAAAAGCATCCAGAGGCCTGGTATTCTCAGGGGCCCGCTATGTCCAGGGGCCACTAGGGGTTTCCCTTGCTCCCCTGTGGGCCAGTTCAAGCCTTGAAACACCATTAAGTAGTTTCTTCATTTCAGGATTGGGAGAAGTCCTGGCAGGTTGACCTCCTCCTATCATTAAGTAATAACATATCCTAGCCGCATGCTATCTGATATGATCATATCTAATATGCATAGCATTTTTTATGTTTACTACTTTGCATAATAGCACAGTTTAAGAAACAAAAACAGTTTTCAAGTTGTTGAGTATCAAGAGCCAAAACCGTTTTATTTTTCTGTCCTTTGTGAGCTTACACGACTCCGGGATCATAGCTTTAGTCCATCAGGCATCGAGACAGAGTAAGTTGTAGGGTGCAAAGGGGTCCTTCCAAATGTTTATTGCAGAAAAACGTACAGCAATAACGTGCACAGCAATCAACGTAAACAAAACTCCTGCTCGTCTGAGCACTCACTATACAGGCGCAGTTCCCTCACTAAAACCTTGGTAGCCACGTGGAGTTACAGCCGACACCAAGTCAGTTTATCTGCTGAGCTTAAATAGGCCAGGTAAATCCTGGTGTGGAACATGGGGAGTAAGCACCCACTCTACTTAATGCTTACTTCCAATGAAAAGCCGACCCGGAATGGCTGGGAGCCATACTAAACACACAAGAAACGTGTGTCAACATATCTAACTGGCTTTCCATTTCACCAAGGTTCCATAACTTGGTGACGTTTCTGGACTCCTCCAGGTGTATGTCCAGAACCTGGCTGGGATAGAGACACCGTTGCAGACCTTCCCGGCTGCTGCCTTACACAATGTAAACACGCGTGGGCTTGCTTTTTTTTCTTTTGCTGGCATACATTTTTTAATAAAACCATTTGAGATACATTGAAATAATTGATTAACTTATATTATCTTTGGTGGGGATAAAAAGGAAGCAAATCCACTGTTCTTTGCAGATTTTTTTTGCTGTGTAGTTTAAATACAGTTAATTTTATTATTCGGGTCATTAGGATTGCGGTGATGTCATATGTGTGTTTTTTTATCAGTTTAAAACTAAACCATTATTTAGGCATTTTTTAACCCCTTCATGCAAAGTAATGCAATTTTACATCACTCTGCTGTTAAGGGTGTATAGAGCCTTCTCCATACCCTAGTAGTTACTGTTAATTACAGGTGGCACTAGCCATCAGCACTGAAGGGTTGGAGATAACTTTGATCCTGGCCATTTAACTACCTAGATGCTGTGGTCAACATGCCTGCTAAACTATAAGAAAAGGCTGTGGCGCCCCTTGCTGTCATCCTTTTTCCCATTATACTGCTGCCATAGGCAAGGTGTAATAGGAGATCAATGAAATGCCTACATACCATTAGTAAATAAGTACTGCCGCACATAATACAAGTGATCATGCGATTGTATTTTCTAGCCCCAAAGAGGGGCTTAAAATTACTGTAACAATTCTTAAAAGTTTTTTTAAAAATATAAAAAAGTAAAAAAAATACAGAAAATTTGAAAACAAAACCTTTTCCCATTCATCATATAAAAAATAAACAATAAGAAATTTTCATAATTGGTATTCCACATGAATCCTGCACAGTGAACATCTATTTGAAGTACTGCACAGCAAATAAACTGCATTTATTACCAGCAAGCTTTTTTATCTATTATTGTTATCTAAATTGTTTGTAAGGGTGCTTTCACACGGTGCGTTTTTGGTGCGTTTTCTAAATGCTTTTTTGTGCAGGAAGGCAAAGCATTTAATGCTGTACTTTGCGCACAAAATCGCGGAATTAACGCGTTTTTAAAACCGTAATTTCCCACGATTTTTTGTGCACAATGTACAGCAAAACGCGTGCCTTCCTCAAAAAAAAATGCATTGAAAAAAACCCAAAAAACGCACCGTGTGAAAGCACCCAAACCCCTCGTTCCCCCGGCTTATTTCTCCCCAGATTGGCGCCGTACCCCCCGCCCCGGGATTTCCCCTGCATACGGCGCCAATCCTCGGAGAAATTACGGTAATCCACTGCTCTCTAGAAAAAATGGATTCGTCGCCCTCCCCGCTCACAATCCCCCGGGGGGGGAGAAAGTGACAGACATTATTTACGGAACGGACGCACCGTAAAAAAAGACATCTAGGGGCCCGGGGCGGCGCCCCTGCCGCCGCTCCGGCCCCCCCCCCCCCCCGCCCCTTTTTCACCCGGGTTTTTGTGAGCGCAATCCGGCTCACAAATCCGTCGGGAATAAGCCGTGTGAACACGGCCTAAAGGTGTTACAAGTGAGTAATCAATTACTGTGTTTATAATCCGCAAGGCTTACATAGTTACATAGTTTGTAAGGCTGAAAAAAGCAACTCCATCATTTTCAAACTATGCCCAAGGGGCCTTTTCACACGGTTATTTGGGCGCGGTGGGCCCGTACGCGCGCCGGATTTTGCGCTGCAGTACGGCCCAAATCCTCCAGTAAAAACGGTAATCCCCCGTTCCATAAAGAACATGGATTCCGTCGCTCCTCCACCTCGGCGAATCCCCGGGGGGGAGAAAGTCCTTCACCTTTACCAGGCGCAATACGCCCCCGTGGATAAGGAAGTCTAATGGGCCCGGCAGAACCGCCCCCCACCCCGAAACCGCCCCCGCACCCCCCCCTTATTCAAGCCGGAATTGCAGCGCAACCCGGGCCCCAAAATTTACGGCTTGAATAGCCTTTGTGAACCAGGGCATGGGTTTTTGACCAGAGGGGGAAAAAACCCCCCTATAGGTAGAACCAATTGTCCTCATTTTTGAGAAAATATTCCTTCCCCCACTCCCAAACTGTGATCAGAAAAATCCCTGGGTCCAGACCCTTCTCCAAAATCCCATTTACATAACTTTTTATTATTTCGCTCCAGAAATGTACCAGACCCTTTCTGAATCTTTTAGTGTTCACCCGACAATTTTTCCCCTGGGAGAGAGTTTTTCCCCAGTCTCTCTGCCCTTAGGGTATGTTCACACTATTAAACAGCAGGTGTATAGCAGTGTGTACTGTACGCGTCGCTATACGCCCGCAACTTCAGAGGGACGTGCTGGCCAGCGCATCCCTCTGAAGTTCTCACTGACATTCATTCTCCCCAGCGCATAATCACTGGGAGGAAGTGACATATCAGTTCTTTCCCCAGGCGCGTTTTGTGTGCTGGGGGAAAGAACAGGTAATCATAGGTCTCAATGTGAGCTATGAAATTACCGTAATGTCAGCCGGTACTTCGGGCGCATTAAAGCACAATTGCACACCGAAGTACGGACCGACATTACGCCGTGTGAACATGCCCTAACAGTAAAGAATCCCTTTCTATGTTTATATAGAAACCTTCTTTCCTCAAGACATAGAGTATGCCCCCTTGTTCTAGATACAGTCCTGGGCCTGGGTATGAATAGATCTTGGGAGAGATCACTATATTGACCTGTAATATATTTTAACATATTTATTATGTCCCCCGAAGCCGTCTTTTCTGTAAACTAAATAACCCCAATCTTGCTAATCTTTCTGGGTATTGCAGTCCACCCAGGCCTTTTATTATTTTTGTTGCTGCCTTTGTACCTGTTCAAGCTCTACAATGTCTTTCCCGTGCACTCATTCCCAAAATTGTACACTGGTCTGACCAGTGACTTGTATAATGGGAGCATGATGTTGTCATCGTGTTCATCTATTTGCCCCTTGTAATGCACCCCATAATCCTGTTTGCCTTGGCTGCTGCTGCCTGACACTGGCGGCTACAGTTAAGTTTACTGTCCACCAGGATTCCCAAATCTTTCTCCATGTCACTTTTTCCTCACGTTTTTCTGTCTAACATGTAATCATGAAATGGATTTTTCCTTCCCATGTGCATAACCTTGCATTTATCTGTGTTAAACCTCATCTGTTACTTCTTTGTCCAGGCCTCCAACTTATCCAGATCCCTTTATAACAGACTTGAAACACAATAGTTTAAACGTAGTGCAGTACTGCAAGTGAAAAATCATACTAACAT
Source organism: Phyllomedusa bahiana (assembly GCA_025379985.1). NCBI lineage: Eukaryota > Metazoa > Chordata > Amphibia > Anura > Hylidae > Phyllomedusa > Phyllomedusa bahiana. The sequence goes on from JAODAL010023485.1 coordinate 21,302, forward strand.
CACATCAAAACTGTACCGTGTTAGAGCACCCGAAAAATAAAATACCCTCAAAAAGTTGCATGTACTTCAAATGATTTATTATTAGTTTATAAGTTAACTTTATTTCATAAGACAGCAGAGGTTATTTTTTATGGTAAACTATTTTTCTATATTTAAAAAAATGTATAATGATAAAAGGGGATTATTTTTAATATTAAACTATATTTAACTCTTAGTTTTACTTTTTTACTCCATGGCTCCTGGACGTTCTGATCTGCTCTGAAGCTTATAGCAAACCTGGGAACATTTGTCAGACCCACAGCTGTCATATAAATTCATCGGTGCCCTGTAACCCAGGGAGCCTTTTCACTCCTATGTTGACCAATTCAGAAGCCACCATTGCTAGAGAATTTATACCTGTGACGCTAACAATTTATAGTTATGGTGAAGTTAGGCCACTATAGTGAGATATATGAAATATATATATATAAATTCTGCAGTGCTTAGAGTCCGTTCACATACATATGTACAAATAGCAGCACAATGGCATCGCCACCTGCTGGCTGGTTCATGTAAGACATTGTCATTGAGTCAATATAACGTGATTTTTTTTTTCTAGATAAAAAGACTAAAGAGTAAATAAACTATCACTCTACAGGATAATAGCTATAGTTATCAACTATAACTGTACAGGGTAATAGCTATAGTTTCAAGGGCTTTAATGCAAAAATTACCCTCTTCCATCCAGGGCTACTTATCTTCTGTCTGCATGACATTTAGTTGTATCATTGGCAATGTTCCCTTTAAACCTTTGTAAATTGTCAGCTGGGCAATTAGTGACCTGGGCATTGTTCCCTTTAAGCCGGGCAATACAGAAACACATTTAATTTATATCAACATACAGAACACACAATTAGCTCTCATGAATCCATATATAATGTCACTCAGCATCTTAGCAAATAAAATCAATCACCCAGGTCTAGCACAGTAAAGGTTATTGTTTTCATCTCTGGTGATGTCATAATCCCTGGGGGTCTAGTATAGTCAGGGGTTAATGTCAGTATGCCTGGTGGTCTAAAGCAGTCCAGTATGTCTAGTCGTCTAGGGCAGAAAATGGGTTAATGTAAGGATCCCTAGGTCTCTAGGGTAGGTAAATAGCTGCAAATCACAGAAAGAATGGGACAAATATTAAATATTAATCACAGAAGAATAAAGGCTTACTTACTGATTCTTGGGAAGCTCAAAACCAATTCCCAATAGGATACAAAGAAGCCACAATGTCATATGGGAGGGATCCACAGGTGCAAAGTGCTAATAGGTAACCATTATCCCACCTTCTATGTATGAGGGGAGTGGCTACATTAATTTCAACCTCACAAAAAAAATTTTTAGGGATTAAAACATACGTTTGTAATTGAAACCCCTTCTTTTTTCCTCGGCTCAGCTTTTCTCCTCTTCAATAACCCTATAATCACAGAGCTCACTTTCTCTCCTCTATCATATAACCCCATATATCACAAGCTCAGCTTCTCTCCCTCAATCATATAACCATATATTCATAGAGGATCAGCTTTTCATCCTCTATCATAGTTAACCCAATTTATATCACAGAGCTCAGCTTTCTCTCTCTATCATATAACCCTATATATCACAGAGCTCACTTCTCTCCCTCTATCATATAACCCTATATATCACAGAGCTCAGCTTCTCTCCTCTATCATATACCCCATATATCACAGAGCTCAGCTTCTCTCCCTCTATCATATAACCCTATATATCACAGAGATCTGCTTCTCTCCTCTATCATATAACGCTATAGATCACAGAGCTCAGCTTTCGTATCTACCACTATATGGTCACTGTATGGAGGTAATATACAGTCTGCAGAGCCTGTGTACATTGGTTTGTGGAGACCCCCCCCATGTCCAATGAACATGTTCAATATTATTTGGACTGCTGCACCGATTTTCCATTAAGGTCCGTGAGAAGGTTTGACAGCCGTTTTTCAGCCGGCTTTCAAAACCGGAAACCATCTGTAAAACCGGCGGAAAAATCTGCCGTGGGGACAAGCCCTTAAAGGGGTTTTGCCAGGATGTAATGTTGACTTGGGATCCTCAAAAATGGGTATTTAATCACTTTTCTAAATATATGTGATTACAAAAAGTGAAGCCTCTCAGAGCTACAGCATTGCTCAGTCCCCCTTAGTTTCCTGAAGTTTACATTAGACACGACCAGGACACTGACAGGAGCTGATCTGGCCGCGCTTGCGTGTGCACTTCTTAAATGATGAAAGGGAACATGAAGGAGCTTGCAAGGGGCTGGGGAGAAAGTGCAGTGTAGGAGACTGTCTGCTGTATTGAGAATCCACTGTTGTAATGTTATTAGTTGAGTAAACTTTAGAGACGCTCCCTTCTTCCTCGCTCTCTGCTCACCCTTTCCTCTCACCCCTGCAGCCCTTCATGACTCAGCATGCTTTGTTTATATTCTCCCCTGAGCAGATAAGAGGCAAGGAACTCACTTCATGGCAAAACCCCTTTAACCTCCACGGAGCAGGCACTATTGACAGCGTTGAATGGCCAAGATCTGAGTTTTCTTATCATTTATCTCGGTTATCAGTCACAGCCATACACATGGAGCACAAACCTTTACTGATCCCAAGATTGGAGTCCTATGTCCTCTGTTTAAATGGAGTGGCAGTCGAACATCAGTGCTGCTGCTACATCCAAAGTCTATAGAACTATGCTCAGCCCGTCACTGTGTGACAGAAGACTGTAATAACCGATGAGTGCTTTTCTCTGCAGAAAAGGAAGGTGCTCAGCGTTTATGGATTGGCATACCAACACAGGCAGGCAATCAGCTGTGCTTCTTTTCAGCACATTAGGGGCCACTACTAGCTGCAGGGCTGGCTGTATGAGCCTTTGGGACCCAGGTGTGCCCCCGGACATAGGCACATCCCGAAAAGTTCATTTCCTGTTTGTGCATCATGTTTACAGGGCCTGCCCCTGCCGATTACAAGTGAAATATTTGGGCGATTTTAAAGGGCTTTGGGCCCCAGAATTCGGCTAATTTGCGACAAAAACACTTTTCCACCCCATTTACTTTGTGTTTAAGGGCATTTTCGGGGGCTTTTGCCCTCCCCCAAACAAAGGGGGTGTGGTTTGTAAAAAGGGGAGGGGGGTTTAAAATGTTACAAAAAAGCGCCGGGGAAATCTGGCGGACCAAATTCTGGCGTAAAAGTAACCCAACTAAAGATGGTACAAAACTTAGATAACAGTTCAAACCTGCCCCAGATTTTCAACATATGATAAATGTGGGCATTGAAAGACTGCTAGTCTAATTTACATGTCAAAAAGAAAAGAACTCTTGAAAATCTGCCCCCATTGTATCTGTTCTTTAGGCAAACCACTGGAGGGTATGTTCACATGCCGCAGACTTGTTAAAGAAACATATTTTAATAAGGTTTGCAGAGAGACATGTGCATGCTGCAGAAATCCCCCCAATAACATCTATGGAAGGGATTTTAGTCGCAGAAATGTCTGAAGTAAATCTGCCATGTGTGAATATACGCAAATACTGCTGAATACTGTTCATCTTACTATTGCTAAATACATTGCTTAATGCTATACAAGTCATTTTTTTCCCCTAAACTTTAAGTAATTACAGTACATTGTCAGGGTTATATACTCTGCTCCCATTGACTGATAGTAATGTTTGCCAATGACAAAGGCTACATAATTGTCTAGTCTACTTGTAAGAGAAGGCTGCTCTGCTTTGTCCATGGAATTTACTAGATTTATTTATTATATTAAACCCACACCAGCTGCTTCAGCATTACAATTATCAGGGATGAAAAATCTGCTAGAAAGCCTATATAATATATAAACAACTGACTAAAACTCACTGCTTACTTCAATTTCCTTCAGAGTCCCGATCTTGTTGAATCAGACAGGATTTTTTGGTTAGGCGAGCGAGTGAATAAAAAATTATATAATATTTTATTAATTTTCACGAAAACTGTCAGGTCTGCAATTATTTGCACATCCTGAGCAAACAGAGCAATGAAAATTCATCATATTCACACTAGACAGATTCCATAAATGATGGAGAGCCCTTTTTTTTTTTAACTGAAATTTTCCCCGTTATCCTAAGATGCACCCACAATGATCTGGCCCTGGGTTTAAATTTGGGGGGAACCGAGGGATTTAAATTTGGGTTTTTAGCAGGAGAGCTGTAATTTATAAAGCTTGTTGTTGCAGTCTGCTGCTGCTGCTTAGGCATGGCGTGCTCAGTGGAGCGTCCTGGTGGCTTCTGGCAGTGAAAGGGTCTGTGGAGTGTCCCAGGTAAACATCAGATACCTGTCTCATTCATCATCATTTTGTTCCTCTCGTTTTGTCACAGCTGTGAGTATTTAAGGAAGATCGATGATACAAGATGTCTCTTCTTCTCTCCTCCACCGCCCTCCCAACTCTCTCTCTCTCCACTCCAGGGGCTGAGTCCAAGGCAGGAGCAGTCAGGGCCTTTATCATTTAACAGCGTTTGTCACTGTCTGCTGAGATCCTGTCATAAAAAGGGAAAGGGCCAAAGGGTTGGGCCCTATTGAAGATTTAAAACCCGGAAAAAAATGGATAAAGCAGTTCTTAGCAACATGAGAAAACTCTTTTAGACAAGGATTTTATAAAAAAAAATCATCACATAGAGTCAATGGACTGGGGTGCCTAGGGCCCACCATTAGAATTTTAATCTGGGGGTCCCCCCTTGGATTTAAATTCGGGGCCCACCAGGGGATTTAAATTCTGGGGGTCCCCCCTACAGAAAATGAACATGCCTCTTTTATTTGGGCCTTTTGCTTTTGCCTCTTTCTTTTGCCTTCCCAAAAGGTGTATAAGATTTAAAATAAACTAAGGCCTCCCAAAGGGTTCGGGGCCCATGGGGGTTTTTTTTCCTGTTCTTTGGGCCATTTCCGGCCTGCATAGAGTTCATGCTCAAGAATAATGCGGGCCCTGAAAGTTTAAAGGGGCCAGCGGGCCCAAATTTTAAAAAAAAAACTGTTCGTTTTAAAAAACCGGGTTTTCACAAACTGAAAAGTAAAATGTTCACAGGCCTTTTTTGCCAAAGTAATTGCGGGGGGAAATTTCCCCCCCGAAATTAGCCGGCGGCCCGTACGGGGGGCGGGGCGGGCCCCCCGGTGGGAAAAATTTTGGGTTCCCGGGCGAAACCCCCGAAAATTTAATGTGAAATGTACTTTTTCCCCCCCAGCGGCGGATTCGGGGGGGGGTAGGGAAAGGGAATCCCAGTTCTCTTTTGAGAATGTGGTTTAAACCGTAAGGGACTGGGACGGTTTCCCACCCAACTGCGGGCGAAAAAATTACGGCGCACATTACTGTACGGCGAAATCAGCGCCCAAAAACCTTTGTAACGGGCCCTTTAGGGTTGTTACAAGGCTTTTTTTGGCGAGGTTTTGGACGGGGTTTTGGGGAAGGCTTCCTCCCCCCAAAACGCTTCCCAAACACCCCCGTTCATTTAAAATTTATTCCCCTTTTAAAACCTCAATGTTTGGGTTTTTAAAACATGACAAGGTTTTTACATGCTTCTTGGGGAAAAAAGGGGTCAAAGTTTAAAATTTTGAAGGATGTTTTCCCGGGGCATTTTTTTTTGCGGTTTTGGGGCCCTGGTTTTTTGGGGCGGTTTTTGTCCTGGCCTTAATTTGTATGGTGAAAACCCCCCGTCGGGAAAAACCCCATCCAAAACCGATCCAAAACCTCGGAGAAAAAACCCTTTTAAAAACCCCCTTTTCCCGAAGAAGGTGTTTCAGGCGAGGTTTTGGGGTGGAAACGCTCCCAAAACCTCGTCCCAAAAAACCCCCGCCCCAAAAATGGCCGTGTGAACATGGCCTAATCCTCTGTGCTGGACCGTTTCCTTTTTTGCTCTGAAGGATCTATCCTGTCCTGCATTACTCAGACAGCCAGTATATAATACTTAAACTCTTCTATGACGTCGCTGTAAAGAAACAGAACTACTGCCAGGCTTCCAGAAAGATAACAGATTATGGTAAACCTATTTAAAGGGTTTTGTCACTTGGCTAAATCATTTTCTGGGCTGGGCTTGTAGCTTACTAGGAGCCAGCTTCAATGATCAGGTAATGGCCACACCTGCGCAGCTCTCCCTGTTTTTTATTCAGGCAGTTCCGAATACAGCCGAGTGAGTGTACTTGGCTATATTCAGAACTCCTATAGACAAGAATGGGGGAGAGCTGCGCAGGTGTGGCCATCTCCCCATTCAATAAGTCCAGCTTATTGTGAGCTAATAGCCTCTGTCAAGTGGAAAAACCCCTTTAATGCACACAAATATTAGCCGTACCCCAAATACATAAAAATGGATGACTTTTATGGCTAGTCATATGACTATGTTCTAAAAATGTTAGGGATGGATGTTTGACCACTAGGAACCTTACCAATTCAGAAAAATAAGTTGACCCTAATATCAGTTCTAATTGGAGATGTTGCTACACAGTGATAATCTAGTCCATATACTGTTCCAAATTAGAAGTTGAAAATGAGCAAAGCACATCACAGGGCAATATATCCCATCCACCATATGGCAACCACAGTGGGGTTGGTAGTATGCTCACCTTGTGTCATTGTACTATGAGTACAATAAGGCGATCACTGATCTGATATTAATGGCCTGTTCTAAGGGTCGGTCATCAATTTTGTAACCCTTCAATATCTATCAAAATACAACAAAAATGAGCGAATATTAATATGTGAATCCACAGTTGCTATTAGCAAAAATAGTGGTCTTTTACTGGAATTCAAGACATAATAATCTGCAAGAATAGAATAAGGTTAAAAAAAGTTCTGGAAGAACGAGGGGTAAGAACTGAGAGGGTGGTGGATCATCAACATTTTGAAAGGGAATAAGAGCTGCAGGTATGTAGATTTATACTTACCTTTAGGGTATGTGCGCACAGAATTTTACAATACCTTCGTCCGAAAAACATATTGCGTAAAACGGATATGAACACGTATCCAAAGTGTGGTACGTGTTTGGATACGTTTTCTGGATTGCAAAAACATACAGTATAGTTTTAAACAGGGTTTGTGATGCGTAAAATGGATCAAGAATTGACATGTCAATTCTTTGATTGGATCCGATAAACGCATCCGAAAGACGTACGTAAAACACGTATCATCTGAATGCAGATACGTGTTACATTGAAACTAATGAACAGTGTTAAATACGTATTTGGGTCCGTTTTTGGGTCAGGAAAGGAACAAAACTGAATTTTCAGCCTCTCTACCAGGTTCTCAAATTAAGTATACCTATAAGTATATATTTGTATTGGAAGAATGATGGCCTACACTTCTATTTTTGACTAATATCATCCTATAGTCACAGATGTTAATGTTAAATCTAGATGGTAAAGAGAAATGCTATACCTTCAATTCTACCACTCTCTCCTCCATCCTTACAACTTGCTCTTTATCGCTTCATTGTGATTGATTTTTCATTGTGTAACAGTCACATACTGTACAGTTTCTAATAAAAGATATTAGTTATCCACCCAAAAAAATCTACTTAATTTGTTTGACATAGCATCTAAATCAAGTTTTATAGGTTTGTGTAAGTTACTGGACTCGCTAGGTAATAAACACTTATCTATTTCAGGAGGCTTCTCATTTATTTTCCCATTATAAAATGTCCTTGTTGACTCTCAAAGTACTCTCATCTGACAGGATTGTCTTTAATCTCACTAGCATTAAAAATGGCTCACTCTCTATTCGGTGGATAGGTACGATTAAAGATGAGCGGCTTCATGGATTCCTGCTGATTTGCTAGTTTTGCATTATTGTGGAACTATATTTCCACCATATAAGACTCTGAAGGTTAAAATATGGTTCCATATGGTGCTATGTTAGGAAATAGAACAATTCACCCATATCTAGGTAGGCCAACTCACACAAAGACTCATTGTTTTTTTCCAGATTTTTTAAATGTATGATTAGTAATGAATGTTAATGGTTATATACACTTTCATAACCAAATCTTTTTGTTGTCCCAATATATGTATTATGAAGCAACTTTGCAACATGTGTTAATTAAAAATGTTCTATTATTTTGTTTCTACAGCTTCTATGCAGACTATGCATCTCCGTGGTAATAAAGAATGAGCCATATTTATTATTTGCGCCAAAATACTGGTGTACCTGCTTTACACCACATTTATTTTGTGTTTTAGACAGTTTCTAGACACCTCTGCAGCTCATCCGATAAAAGTGGCATCCGATAAAAGTGCACCAAAAAAGTACAATTTGGGACAATAAGAAGCATAAAGTAAGGACGCGCCCCCACGGCACAGTACATGTGTCCGGCCGGGGAACGGCTTTTCTCAGTGATTAGCGAAGAAAAGCCCCCCCCCCCCCTTTATATTCACTTGCTCATATTCTGTCCGAAAATCGGATGGAAGAAAGAACATGTTCTATGTTTTTGGGGCCGCCGGCGGTCTGAAAAACCACCGGGCGGAAAAACCGTGCAGTGGGGACTGCTGCACGGGTTTTCCATAGAGCCCTGAGTAAAACTTTGCGGCCGGTTTTTCAGACAGTTTCCAAAACCGCAAACTGTCTGAAAAACCGGCCGCAAATCGGTGCCGTGGGGACATGGCCTAAGTTTGCCCTCCTTTCTCCTTTGTGCTAAAATACATACGGTAGGTTTGCAAAGAGTAGGTGACAGATAGAAAGTCTGTTGAATCAGACTACGCATAATTTATTTGCTGTCTGTTAGGGTATGATCACACGACTTATTGTGGTGCGTATAGTACGCATCGCAATACGCCGTGTGTTTTGGAACCACGCGCTGATCAGTGCATAATTCCAAAGCATGGGGGGCCCCGTTGTGCATTGTCAGTGGCGCATAAGCGCCGCTAACAATTGACATGTTAAATCTCCCCTCACGCATACAATACGATCATATTGTATGCATGGGAGATGACGCTTAATCCATAGCTCTCTATAAGAGCTATGAATTAACATAATTGCAACGCGAATTCGCCGTGTATAAAGCGCAATATGCGCAGAAATGCGCGCCGAAATACGCAGCAATTTAAGCCGTGTGAACATACCCTTACCATAGAGATACATATTCTGCAGAGGAGCTGTAGAAATGAAATGTTTGTACATTTTTAACTAGCACAGACTGCAAACTTGCTTTATTTTATTCATTTTATATACCAATCAGAACGCCCCTTTCATTTCATATAGTGCTCTGGAAAAATTAGAGGTTGCTATGATTGGTTGCTAAGGGCAAAAAAGTGAATTTTAGACCAAGACAGTTTTCATACATATGGCCCTTAATGTCAGGCAGAAGTACATCAGTTAGAACAGACTTTTTGGCAGTTCGTTGCTTTCAAAGATACGTGAAGTAGACTGGCTCCAACTGGCCCACAGGGTAGTAGAGGAAAACCCGGAGGGCCATTGAAAGAGTGCAGCTCTTGGGCATGGCAGGCCTGTGGCTGCTTTTCAGGCAGAAAATCAGAGAAAGAGGCAGAAAGCAAGAGGCAGAGTGAAAGAATCATGTAGATTACAGTTGAAACCAGAAGTTTCCATACACTATATAAAAAGACACATATACATGTTTTCTCACTATCTGACATGAAATCAGAATAAATCTTACCTGTTTTAGGTCAATTAGGAACAAAATTATTTATATTTGCCAAATACCAGAATAATGAGAGAATTTAAGGCATTTTTATTACTTTCTGCAAATCCAAAAGCTTACATACATTTCATTAGCATTTGGTAGCATTGCCCTTAAACTGTATGACTTGGGTCAAACAGTTTGGATATCCTTCCACAATAGTTGGAAGGAATTTGGGCCCATTCCTCGGAACTGGTGTAACTGAGCCATGTTTGTAGGTCGTCTTGCTCGCACCTGCCTTTTCAGCTTTGCCCATAAATTTTCAATTGGATTGAGATCAGGGCTCTGTGATGGCCACTCCAGACATTTGACTTGGTTAACCTTAAACCACTTTGTAACCAGTTTGGCAGTATGCCTCGGGTCAATATCCATTTGGGAGATCCATTTCCACCCAAGTTTCAACTTCCTGGCTGATATCTTGAGATGCTGCTTCAGTATTGCCACATAATCTTCTTTTCTCATGATGCCATCTATTTTGTGAAGTGCACCAGTCCCTTCTGCAGCAAAACAACCTCACAACATGATGTCGTCACCCCCGTGTTTCATGGGATGGTGTCCTTAGGCCTCCAAGCTTCTCCATTTTCCCTCTAAATGTAACAATGGTCAAACAGTTAAATTTTAGTTTTGTCAGACCACAGGACATGTCTCCAAAAATGTAGGTCTTTGTTCCTGTGTGCATTTGCAAACATTAATCTGGCTGTTATATGTTTCTTTTGGAGCAATGACTTCTTCCTGGCAGAGTGGCCTTTCAGCCCATGTTGATACAGTACTCATTTCACTGTGGATAATCACATAATCTTACCAGCTTCCGCCAGCATCTTCACAAGGTCTTCTGCTTTTGTTGCTGGGTTGATATGAACATACGTACCCAAGCACGTTCATTTCTGAGACACAGAACCCATCTCCTTCCTGAGCGGTATGATGGCTTTACATTCCTAACTTGTTTGTACTTGCATATCATTGGTTGTACAGATGAACGAGGAACCTTTAGGTATCTGGAAATTGCACTCAAGGATGATCAAGACTTGTGCAAGTCCACAATTCTCTTCCTGATATCTTGGCTGATTTCTTTAGACTTTCCCATGATGTTACACACAGAAGCAGTGTGTTTCTGGTGTGCCTAAAATACATCCACAGATGTGTCTTTAATTAACTCAGATGTTGTTCACCATATCAGACTTGTGTAATGCGTGTCACTATTGTGAAGCATACAAGCCACTCCACTATTGGGTTTGTCACACCAGAACTGATAGACCTTGTGATGAGCTGACTTGTTGACTCCAATATTTTGTCTGCACGCCCACCTCTTGGCTTTGGAATGGATGAATTGAGAGACCGCTATCGATGAGCTGGATGATGCTGTTTCTCTTTTCTTGGGAAATCTTCTTCATGGCTGCTCCTCGATTCGAACCAGTGACCTCTCGATTGAGAATCAACCTAATAATACACTGAGCTATTAGGGAATGTGAGAACAGGATCTAATTTGTAGAAGAAGAAAAAGATTGTTCCACCACCAGGAGCAAAACAGTAAGGGTCTATCCACACAGCAAGGTTTTTTGGTCGGATTTTCAGGCAGTTTTCAGATTTGAAAATTGTTAAAAAACCGTGTCATTACCCCCATAGCTTTATAGATAACCGTTCGTAGTCCCATGAAGGATTTCAAAGGACATTCTTTTACCCCGCGGTTTTCCCGAAAAATTTAAACTTGTCAATCTTTGCCCGGGTTTTGGGAAAAGATGTCATTTTTAAACTGTGGACAGAAAACCACCCCCGAAAAACTTTGAAAAAAGTTTGGAAAAATCCGGCGGGTTTCTTAAGACAGAATCCGACGGTATTTGTCTATGTGTGTAGACGCCCCAAAGGGTTGTTCCCGGTGTTTTTGGTTCAATTTGTCCGTGTTGTAGCTCATCGGACCCAACACGAGCTGCTGTTTGGGGACCCTGTTGGATGCAGCAGGATCGCATCCTATCGTTTATTATAGGGCTCCCACTGTGTCTTTCAGACGAAGAATTGACATGTCAATCCAAAAGACGCAATGTGAACACCGATACGTGTTTTACATTGCGAGCAGTGTAAAATAACACTGCTCAATGTTAGATGCGGGTTCGGGGCTGTCAAAAAGGTATGTTACAGGCCCTAAAACGCGTGTGAAATACATAAAAATGCGTTGTGCAAGAGTTGATAAAAGCATATGCTAAATAGTTGAAGTAAAATTTATTTATGGATCCCAAGGGATTGTTATACAATGAGGGTTTGTCTCGCTTCCAAGCTGTCGTGGTGGGGGGATAGGGGCCCTAAAAGTCAAAAGTTCAAAAAAATTGTTATCCTTTTGCTTGTCAGTGTGAAAGTTAATTGCCCAAGGTTCCTGCACATGACATGCAGATTTTACATCTAATTGAGACAATCCTTTTACAGAGAAAACAGCCCTCTTATAGAGCAATTACATTGATATATCACACACATGTAAACTAATAGAAGTCATGAATTTACTTTTTTTCATGTATTAAAATTCTTTGTTTGCTCTGTGGTATTTCCCCAAAGTTAAAGTGGTTTCCAATCATTAAATACAGGCTTTAATACAGTTGGGGCAAATTTTTCTCTTATAAACGAGCTTTAGGAAGAAAATGGGATAATAACTAATTTGAATAAAAGTACATGATTGATTTGCATTAGCCATGAACCTGATGGTCATTTACCTCTGGTTTTAGATTTTTGGCAGGCTTATTAATCCTATGCACGTTGGAAGGGGATGAAGGGGGTTTTTGTGACAGTAGGACATGGTTGTTTGTATTATAGAAATAAAAATACTCAAAAACCTTAAGGGGTTTGAACCTTAAACAACATATATCTCATATCTATGGAATAATGATTGATGGGGTCCAAACAGTGGGACCCCCCCCCAGAAGTATTTAAAAAAAAGGGGTCCCCAAACTAAGGGAAAAGGAGCAGCGTTGTACTGCACCCTTCTGTTCATTTAACTGTATCGGTTTTTGGCAATTACATAATGAATGGAGCATCAGTGAGCAAGTGTTACAGTCACACAGGAGCTTCGGGACCCGCCCCTTTCTTTTTCAGAAATTCTTAAATTAAAGTATTATTATGTTTCCTTTAAAAAAAACAATAAACAAGATATGCAAAAAAAAGTCCCCCTTTTTTTCCCTTAAATTTCCCTTCCCTTCTTCGATCCTATTTTGTTTTAGATTACAATTTTAAATGTATAAATATTTAAAGGGTTGTTCCCACAGACCCTTTTCTTTGTTGCAGGTTGGCTCATAGACAGTTACCAGCCAAATGTATTACAGAATGAAGAGGACAAAGCTTGCTGCCTTCCTCCACATTCATTTTTATGGGAGTTCCAATTATAGCTAAGTGGGTGTGCTTGGTTATATTCAGAGCTCCTATAGTGATGAATGGGGAGGATGGCTGAAAGCGCCACCCTCCTCTTTCGTAAATTTTGGGGGCCTAGCTAGCTTGGCCCATTGCATGGGCTTGTTCACCAGAGTTTTAATCCGTGTTAAAAGCGCTTTTAGAATCCTTTGGGGGTCCGCTTGTTGGTCCCCAAGCGGTCTAACAATTAGCAGGGCATGACTTTCTTTCTTTTCAAAAAGGGGGGAGCTGTGCTTTTTTAAAATGCACGGCAAACGTATCTGACGCGCGGGTGCGGATAGCAGCAGTGATACTCTCTGTAATTTTTAATCCCTTTGGGGGCCGGGGTGAGGGGGCCCAGGGGTCCAAAGCACTTTTTACCGAGTGTAAACCCCGGGGAACATGCCTATCAAGGAAAAGGATTGGGAAAACCCCTTTAAAAAAAGTTTTGTAAAAGATTTTTTCCAGAGCTTAATATTAGATGTTTTCAAGTATGGTTTAAAAAAAAAACAGTGTCCTCAAGGGTTTAATCCAAGGTAGGGAAAATGTGGGGAAGGGGGAAGTAAGGAGGTTTTTTTGCTTAGTTTTCCCCATGTGAAAGGGTTTGAAAAAACCCTAAGGGGGGAAGAACTAATCTAAAAAACAAGTTTGCGGAAAATTCCAAACTTCCTTTTCAAATTTCTTATTTCCCTTTTTCCATAGCGGGGGTCACTGACGTTCCCCCGTTTGGCAAGTGCAAGCCCTTGATCACGGGGATTTCCTGTGTATTCTCCGTGATCAAGGGCTTGCACTTGCCCGAAACGCATTGGAGCGTCAGTGTATCCCCTGCTATGGAAAAATGGAATAAAGCAGTTTGAAAATGAAGTTTGGAAGTCCGCTGTATCTTGTTGTTTTTCTTGTTGTTGGGCTCTTGCTGTGAGCCAAGGATTCCGGGCGTTGACGGCTAAACCTACTGCAACAAACTTGGACCAAGCACAGGTGTACAAATGCAGTCCAGAGGGTAATGGTGAGTGCTGACTTCTCTGTATATATACAAGAACTAATCTGCTTTAAGGAAGATTTCATTCTGATCCCAGAGTTGCCATCAGACTGTAGCTAGAATTTTATGCGGCTACATACTTATTAATATTCTTTAGTGTCAGGTAAGTATCTAAGCCTTTCTTGAAACTTGCTACTGTTCCTTCTGTGACCAGCTCCTCAGGTGACTATTCAAGAGATTTACAGTTCTTATAGTGAAGAAGGATTTTCTCCTCTGGAGATTGAATCCTTTTTTCTCCAGGGAATGTCCCTTTCTCTTTAGAGGGGGCTTTACATTAAATAATTTTTCCCCATACTTTTTGTATGGGCAATTTATATACTTATATAAATTAATCATGTCTCCCCAGAGCAATATTTTCTCAAGACTAAATAAGTTCAATTCTACTAACCTCTCCTCATAACTAAGATGCTTCATTCCCCTTATTTGTTTGGTTGCTCGTCTTTGTACTCTCTCTAGCTCCACTACATCCTTTCTATAAACTGAACAGCATATTCGAAGTGAGGCCGCACCAATGCTCTATATAGCAGCAATATTACATCCTTGTCCCACAAGTCCATGCCTCTTTTAATACACGCCAATACCCTGCTTGCCTAAGAGGCTGCTGATTGACACTACATGCTGTTTTGTAATCTATGATCTACAAGAATGCCCAGATCTTTCTCAACAAGTCATTCTCCGAGTTTTTCTCCCCCTAGGACATATGATGCCTGCAGATTATTTGTACCCAGATGCAGAACTTTGCATTTATCTACATTGAACCTCATTTGCCAATTGGATGCCTAAGCACTCAGTGTATCCAGGTCTGCTTGCATTTAAAGAACAACTTCCATAGATTGCACTGCACTACATAGCTTGGTGTCATCTGTAAAAATAGAAACCGTGCTATTGATCCCCTCCACTATATCATTAATAAATACATTGAATAAAAGATGACCCAATACTGAGCCCTGGGAACCAGTCAGAGTAGGAGTCATTTGCCAACACTCTCTGAGTAAGATCCAATAGCCAGTTTTTAATCCAGTTACACTCAGTTATTTCTAACCCAATGGGTTGTAATTCACCCAATAAACGCTTATGAGGGACAGTGTCAAACGCCTTTGCAAAGTCTAAAAACACTATGGGCGACATGTATGAAGATCGGTGCGTCGGAGCACCCGTTTTCACGGGATATTTAGTGAAAGCTGCACCTCATTTATGTCGGCGCCCGAGGTGCGCTCATACATGCGGTGTAAAGTTCCCTGCGCCTCGCCAGTGTGTGAGGCGCAGTGCGGAACTTAGGCGCAGAAGGACTGCGCCTAACATGTATTACGATTCTACACAGGCTGGAAAACAGCGAAAAATCATTAAGCACGTTAGTGAACAGCAAAAAGAGTTTTCTTTCAAATGAATGAATGAATAAAGTGAAAAATCAAAGTTGAATCAAATACATTGCAATGTATAGAAAAGTTGTCATTTAAAATCAAATCAAAATATATATAAGCTCTCAAAGAAAGAAATAATAGCTAGAACAGGTCTTAAAAAAAGGGAGAGAATTGAACTAATTTTACATTCAATAAGCCAATGCTGATGTTGGACAGATGTGAATTGTGGTCTATTGTTTTATTAAAAAATTAAGATGTATTTGTTCTTCTTTCACATTTTATTCTATTTTGTATGTCCAGCAAAAAGCCAGCACAGCACAGGTCTGGCTGGGCCCTGTGGTTCTCCAAGAGGATTTCTATTTTCCAGGGCTTAGTTCTGGACGTATTTACAGACTATTTAACGTCCGTAAAAAACATCAGCAACTGAGCCTAAAATAATGAACAAGTAGCTTAGAATGGCTACCAATGGGAAATCAGGACGTATTTACGGTCAGGTCTGACACTGGCATGTGCTGTCCTCAGGAAAGGGGGCATAATCTATGTGATAGGTTCTCTTTAAGTTGAATACTGGACTCTGGATGCCTATACTTTTTAAGGCGCTAATGGGCCTCAGTGGGCCCCCCCTACGTGATTTTGGCGGGCTACGTCACTTCACCGCGCCGCCTATGCAGGGCAACAGTAGGAGACCACGGCAACTCGGAGCGGCCAGGAGCGGGAGCGAGGTAAGTGGATGTTTTTGTTTTTTTTTAAACTACCTAAGTGGGCCCTGGCTATATAAAGGGGGCCCTGACCACCTAAGTGGGCCCTGGCTGTATAAAGGGGGCCCTGACCACCTAAGTGGGCCCTGGCTGTATAAAGGGGGCCCTGACTACCTAAGTGGGCCCTGGCTGTATAAAGGGGGGCCCCGACTACCTAGTGGGCCCTTTGGGTGTATAAAGGGGGCCCTGACCACCTAAGTGGGCCCTGGCTGTATAAAGGGGGCCCTGACCACCTAAGTGGGCCCTGGCTGTATAAAGGGGGCCCTGACTACCTTAGTGGGCCCTGGCTGTATAAAGGGGGCCCTGGCTGCATAAAGGGGGCCCTGGCTACCTAAGTGGGCCCTGGCTGAATAAAGGGGGCCCTGACTACCTAAGTGGGCCCTGGCTGTATAAAGGAGGCCCTGACTACCTAAGTGGGCCCTGGCTACATAAAGGGGGGCCCTGGCTATCTAGAGGGGGCCCTGGCTATCTAAAGAGGGGCCCTGACTATCTAAAGGGGGGCCCTGGCTACATAAAGGGGGACCCTGGCTACCTAAATACTAAAGGGGGCCCTGGCTATCTAAATTGGGCCCTGGCTACATAAAGGCGGGCCCTGGCTATCTAAAATGGGCCCTGGCTACATAAAGGGGGGCCCTGGCTACATAAAGTGGGCCCTGACTACATAAAGGGGGGCCCTGGCTACATAAAGGGGGGCCCTGGCTATCTAAAGTGGGCCCTGGCTATCTAAAGAGGGGCCCTGGCTACGTAAAGGGGGGCCCTGACTAACTAAGGGGTCCGAAAAAAAAGGGGGCCCGGGCTATTAAATGGGGGCCCGGCTATCAAAGGGGGCCCCTGGATCAAAAGTGAGCCTGGCAAAAATGGGCCGGGCTACATAAAGGGGGCCTGACTTTAAAGAGGGGCCCTGGCTACTAAGGGGGGGGCCCTGGATCAAAAAGTGGGGCCTGGCACATAAAGGGGGGCCTGATACAAAAGGGGGGGCCCGGCTACTAAAGGGGGGCCCTGACTATTAAAGGGGGGGCCCGGGGTAAAAAAAAAGGGCCCCTGGCTGCAAAAAAGGGGGGCCCTGATAATAAGGGGGGCCCTGACTACAAAAAAGGGGGGCCCTGGTATCAAATTGGGCCTGCCATAAGGGGGGCCCTGACTTGTAAGGGGGGCCCGGCTCATAAAGGGGGGGCCTGGCTCAATAAGGGGGCTCGGGGCCAATAAAGGGGGGCCCCCGGCTACCAAAAATACTAAAGGGGGCCCATAGCTAAGGGGGGGGGCCCTGACTTCCTGCACACTGTAAAAAAGGGCCCCCAACAAATGTATACTACCTAATAGAGACCCCTTTAAACGCCGTATACAAATAAAGAGACCCCTAACTGTCTGTATGCTACCTAAAGAGGGTCCCTAACTGCTTGAGCCTATATAAAGGGGACCCTAACTACCTACAGCTTACCTAACTAGGGGAAACCACCTACCTACAGCCTAACTAACTGGGACTCACCAACACCTACCTATAGCCTACCTAACTGGGGTCCACCAACCTAACTGCAGCTTATCAACTTGCCTAACTGGGGCCTGCTTATCTACCTGGAGGCTGTTTACCTACCCACCCGTGGCTAGGTACCCACCAACCTACCTGGGGCCGGGCTTCCAACTTATCCAGCGGGGGTCTACCTACCTAAGAGGGCCTATCTAGTTACCTGGGGCCTTGCCTATTTGCCTACCTACCTAGGGTCTTGCCTACTTACCTGGTAATATAATTGAGAGGGCAGCAGCCCATAGTTGTAGCATTATCTCCAGGGGGTTATTTCTCTCCCCACCTTCCAACCCCTTAGGGTACTAGGCCTCTAAGTTATGGCTTGTACCCGCTCTCCCACCCATGGGAAGCTTGTACAGAGGTGGGAATAGGTAAAGAGATGCTGGAAAATTGAGAATTCTAAGATATTTGTGGGTAATTTCTGCAGGGATGAGTTGTGGCCAGGACAAGTCATCATGACGGTGTGGAACGGATGCAGAAGAAAAGGGAATAAGAACAACTCATGAGAGAAGAGAACGACTCATCAGATAGGACGTCTCCGGTGAGTCCCTGACGTCAGAGATTATTTTACTTCTATATTGGATCAGTGCTGTATTCAGTGTAATGTGATGTGACCCGAGCTGGTGTCGGACCTCTATGTGGTCTCTATATGGTGTTGTAGGTTATACCTGAGCTGGTGTCTGACCTCTATGTGGTCTCTATATGGCAGTGTTGTAGGTTATACCTGAGCTGGTGGGCTGACCTCTATGTGGTCTCTATATGGAGTGTTGTAGGTTTTACCTGGATGGTGTCTGACCTCTTTGTTGTCTCTTTATTGAGGTGTTGTAGGTTATTTCTGATCTGGTGTCTGACCTCTATGTGGTCTCTATATGGTGGTGTTGTAGGTTTATACCTGAGCTGGTGTCTGACCTCTATGTGGTTTCTATATTGAGGTGTTGTAGGTTATACCTGAGCTTATGTCTGACCTCTTTGTGGTCTCTATATTGAGGTGTTGTATGTTATAACTTAGCTGGTGTCTGACCTCTATGTGGTCTCTATATGGCGGTGTTGTAGGTTATACCTGATATGGTGTCTGAAAACTATGTGGTCTATATATGGCAGTGTTGTAGGATATACGTTATCGGGGTTCTGAACTCTATGTGGTCTATATATGGTGGTGTTGTAGGTTTATACCTGAGCTGGTGTCTGACCTCTACGTGGTCTCTATATTGAGGTGTTGTAGGTTATACCTCAGCTGGTGTCTGACCACTATGTGGTCTCCATATAGCAGTGTTGTAGGTTATATTGGCACGGGTATAACGGCAGCATACATGTGTCCCTGATTGTGAGGCTATATTCACACGGCTTAACTGCGGGGCGTAATTTCGCCCCGCAATTACGCCGTGTGGCCGGGGGCGGGGCGGGAGCGGGAGCGGGGGGAGCGAGCGGGGGAGCGAGCGGGGGGCCGGCACTTTGCCGGCCCATAGAGAATCACTGCTAGCGGCGCGTATACGCAGCTAGAAAGTGACATGTCAATTATCTCCCCGCCCAGCGACTTCGCCGGGCAGGGAGAGGAGACGTAATCCATAGTTCTCTATGGGAACTGGGAATTACCGTAATGAATGGGCAGTCTTCGGCCCGTAATTGGCGCACTCCGGCGCGTAATTACGGACCGAAATACGGCCCATTTTAAGCCGTGTGAACATAGCCTAAGAGTGAGGGAACAGCTGACCCTGTGATTGTAGTTAGACTTACTTTCTTGCTGGTGTTTATTTTAGAAGGTGGTGAGGTGCGTGACCAAGGGAAACGTGGAGGGGATATTGTATGTGGGCTGGTGGTGGGTATATGGATGGAGCTACTTAGCCCTGTGTCTATGATATGTTAGACTGACAGACGTGTGACTAACTTTCTATTGTACTACACAGTTGAGTTCTTTTTTGCACACTGTATTATGTGGTAAAATGGGCACATTTACGTCCGAGAGGCCGGTAATATTTTCATGTACAATAGGGTGGGCCCCCGAGATCAATTCCCCTGTGGGCCCCAGACCCCCCAGTCCAACACTGGTTGTGATGTAACTTTCTTTACCGATATACATTGCCTTGCGAAAGTATTCGGCCCCCTTGAACTTTTCAACCTTTTGCCACATTTCAGGCTTCAAAGATAAAGATATAAAATTTTAATTTTTTTGTGAAGAACCAACAAGTGGGACACTGTGGAATCTGTGAGAATCTGTGGAAAGAGCTGAAAACTGCTGTTCACAAACATAGACATACCCCAAGCGACTTGTAGCTGTAATCGCAGCAAAAGGTGGTGCTACAAAGTATTAACTTAAGGGGCTGAATAAGTTTGCACGCCCCACTTTTCAGTTTTTGTTTTTTTTTACAAAAGTTTAAAATATTCAATAAATTTCATTCCACTTCACAATTGTGTTCCACTTGTTGATTCTTCACAAAAAAATAAAATTTTTATATCTTTATGTTTGAAGCCTGAAATGTGGCAAAAGGTTGAAAAGTTCATGGGGGGGCGAATACTTTCGCAAGGCACTGTAAATAAAATTCTATACATTTGTACTGAAAATGCATTTAAGAGTGCCAGGGATTTCTGGTTTTGGTAAAAACAGGACAAGGATCCCCCTTTTCTATAAATGGGAGTATTACACCATCCTTTTGCTATAAGTTTACCTGTAGTCAAGGCCGTTCCTAGGGGCGGGCGAGGCGGGCGATCGCCCGGGGCGCCGGGGCTCTGCTCACCCGAGGGGGGCGCTGCTCGCCTCACCAGCCCCGCGGTTAGCCCTGGACTCTGCCGGCAGCTGCACACACTTAGTGCAGCTGCCGACACAAGGAGGAGGCAGGACGGATCGCTCCCCTCCTGCCTCCTCCCCTGTATGTTTTCGGCACTCAGTCAGCGCTGTACATACACAGCAGCGTCACAGAGGGCGCACGACTTTCACCACGCCCCCTGCGAGGCTCAGTCCCGGCTCCCGTTCCAGGAGACCCCAAGAGCCCAGTGTAAGCGGTGTGATGACGTCACGCTGCTTACACTGAATCCCGTCTCCTGGGACCTGGCCGCTGCAGGGATCCTGGAAAGGTAAGTGAGTTTTTCTATGTTTTATAGTGGGCCAAACTGGCTACAGGGGGCAAAACTGGGGGCAACTGGCTACAGGGGGGCTACAGGGGGAAAAACTGGGGGCAACTGGCTACAGGGGGACAACTGGCTACAGGGGACAAACTGGGGGCAACTGGCTACAGGGGGATAACTGGCTACAGGGGACAAACTGGCTACAGGGGACAACTGGCTACAGGGGCCAAACTGGGGGAAACTGGCTACAGGGGGCAAAACAGGCTACAGGGGACAAATGGCTACAGGGGGCAAAACTGGCTACAGGGGGCAAAACAGGCTACAGGGGGCAAAACAGGCTGCAAGGGGACAACTGGCTACAGGGGGCAAAACAGGCTACAGGGGACAAAACTGGGGGCAACAGGCTACAGGGGGCAACAGGATACAGGGGGACAACTGGCTACAGGGGGCAAAACTGGCTTCAGGGGCAAAACTGGGGGCAACTGGCTACAGGGGACAACTGGCTACAGGGGCAAAACTGGGGGCAACTAGCTACAGGGGGCAAAACAGGCTGCAGGGGGCAAAACAGGCTACAGGGGACAAATGGCTACAGGGGGCAAAACTGGCTACAGGGGGCAAAACAGGCTACAGGGGGCAAAACTGGCTACAGGGGGACAACTGGCTACAGGGGGCAAAAAAGGCTACAGGGGGCAAAACTGGCTACAGCGGACAACTGGCTACAAGGGGCAAAAATGGGGGCAACTGGCTACAGGGGGCAAAACAGGCTACAGGGGACAAAACTGGGGGCAACTGGCTACAAGGGGCAAAACTGGGGGCAACTGGCTACAGGGGGCAACAGGCTACAGGGGGCAAAATGGCTATGGGAGACAAACTGGCTACAGGGGGAAAAACAGGCTAAAGGGGGCAAAACAGGCCACAGGGGGCAAAAATGGTTACATGGGGCAAAACAGGCTACAGGGGGCAAAACTGGCTACAGGGGGCAAAACAGGATTCAGGGGGCAAAACTGGGGGCAACTGGCTACAGGGGGCAAAACGGGCTACAGGGGGCAACTGGCTACAGGGGGCAAAACAGGCTACAGGGGGACAACTGGCTACAGGGGACAAACTGGCTACAGGGGGCAAAACTGGCTACAGGGGGCAAACTGGCTTCAGGGGGGCAAAACTGGCTACAGGGAGCAACTGGCTACAGGGGGCAAAACTGGCTACAGGGGGCAACTGGCTACAGGGGGCAAAACTGGGGGCAACTGGCTACAGGGGGCAAAACAGGCTACAGGGGGCAACTGTTTACAGGGGGCAAAACAGGCTACAGGGGACAAACCTGGCTACAGGGGGCAAAACTGGCTACAGGGGACAAACTGGCGACAGGGGGCACCCTAAACTAATCTGCACATGTTCTACTTCCCCTAGCTGTAGCCTGTGCATTGGATTGGACTCCAATGCTCAGGTGTGGGATTTGGAAGGCTAGTGACCATAGCTAAAAGGAAGAAGCCTGTCGAACAATAGGAAAGAAAGCCGGTTATGGCTGAAAAATGTTGATGATGCCCACAAATGTATTAGCTTGTGTATTGTCCTTTATTCAGACCTATACAGATATTGGACACTTTTAAAAAAAAAATCAGAGAGCTGGATTTTTGACAGTAGAACCCATTTGGCTGGTTTATCAATTTGTCAGGGCAATATGACATGATGTGTTCCCTTTAAAGGGAAACGGTAAGGTGGTTTATGCTGTCCTACCTGAAAGAAGGATCTGATAGAGAAAGAGAGGCTGAGCTCTGTGATAAATTGGGTTATATGATAGAGGAAAAGACGCTGAGCTCTGTGATATATAGGGTTATATGATAGAGGAGAGAAGCTGAGCTCTGTGATAAATAGGGTTATATGATAGAAGGAGAGAAGCTGAGCTCTGTGATATATTTGGGTTTATATGAAAAGTAGGATGGGAGAAAAAGAAGCTGAGCTCTGTGATATATAGGGTTATATGATAGAGGAGAGAAGCTGAGCTCTGTGATATATAGGGTTATATGATAGAGGAGAGACAACCTGAGCTCTGTGATATATTGGGTTATATGATAGAGGAGAGAACCTGAGCTCTGTGATATATAGGGTTATATGATAGAGGAGTGAAGCTGAGCTCTTGTGGATATGATAAGGGGATTTTTATATAGGATTGATAGAGGAGAGAACCTGAGCTCTGTGATATATAGGGTTATATGATAGAGGAGAGAAGCTGAGCTCTGTGATGTATAGGGTTATATGATAGAGGAGAGAAGCTGAGCTCTAAGATATATAGGGTTATATTATAGAGGGAGAGAAGCTGAGCTTTGTGTTACATAGGGTTATATGATAAAGGGAGAGAAGCTGAGCTCTATGATATACAGGATTGTATGATAGAGGAGAGGAGCTGAGCTCTGTGAGATATAGGGTTATATTATAGAGGGAGAGAAGCTGAGCTCTGTGATATATAGGGTTATAGGATATAGAGGAGCTGAGCTCTGTGATATATATAGGGTTATATGATATAGGGGAGCCGAGCTCTGTGATATATAGGGTTATATGATATAGAGGAGCTGAGCTCTGTGATATATAGGGTTATATGATAGAGGAGAGAAGCTGAGCTCTGTGATATATAGGGTTATATTATAGAGGGAGAGAAGCTGAGCTCTGTGATATATAGGGTAATAGGATATAGAGTAGCTGAGCTCTGTGATATATATAGGGTTATATGATATAGAGGAGCTGAGCTCTGTGATATATAGGGTTATATGATATAGAGGAGCTGAGCTTTGTGATATATAGGGTTATATGATAGAGGAGCGAAGCTGAGCTCTGTGATATATAGGGTTATATGATAGAGGGAGAGAAGCTGAGCTCTGTGATATATAGGGTTATATGATATAGAGGAGCTGAGCTCTGTGATATATATAGGGTTATATGATATAGAGGAGCTGAGCTCTGTGATATATAGGGTATTATGATAGAGGGAGAGAAGCTGAGCTCTATGATATATAGGGTTGTATTATAGAGGGAGAGAAGCGGAGCTCTGTGATATATAGGGTTATATGATATAGAGGAGCTGAGCTCTGTGATATATATATAGGGTTATATGATATAGAGGAGCTGAGCTCTGTGATATATAGGGTTATATGATATAGAGGAGCTGAGCTCTGTGATATATATAGGGTTATATGATATAGAGAAGCTGAGCTCTGTGATATATAGGGTTATATGATAGAAGAGTGAAGCTGAGCTCTGTGATTTATAGGGTTATATGATAGAGGAGAGAAGCTGAGCTCTGTGATATATAGGGTTATATGATAGAGAAGCTGAGCTCTGTGATATGTAGGGTTATATGATAGAGGGAGAGAAGCTGAGCTCTGTGATATATAGGGTTATATGATAGAGGGAGAGAAGCTGAGCTCTGTGAAATATAGGGTTATATGATATAGAGGAGCTGAGCTCTGTGATATATATAGGGTTATATGATATAGAGGAGCTGAGCTCTGTGATATATAGGGTATTATGATAGAGGGAGAGAAGCTGAGCTCTATGATATATAGGGTTGTATTATAGAGGGAGAGAAGCGGAGCTCTGTGATATATAGGGTTATATGATATAGAGGAGCTGAGCTCTGTGATATATATATAGGGTTATATGATATAGAGGAGCTGAGCTCTGTGATATATAGGGTTATATGATATAGAGGAGCTGAGCTCTGTGATATATATAGGGTTATATGATATAGGGAAGCTGAGCTCTGTGATATATAGGGTTATATGATAGAGGAGAGAAGGAGCCCTTTTTTGAAGGGCTGCTCTGTGAAATATAGGGTTATATGATAATAGAGGGAGAGAAGCTGAGCTCTGTGATATTTTAGGGTTATATTGATAGAGGGAGAGTAGCTGAGCTCTGTGACATATAGGGTTATATGATATAGGGGGGGCATTGGGAAGGAAGCTGAGCTCTATGATATATAGGGTTATTATGATAGAGGGAGAGAAGCTGAGCTCTTTTGGGTGAAAAAATATATAGGGTTATATGATATAGAGGAGCTGAGCTCTGTGATATATATAGGGTTATATGATATAGAGGAGCTGAGCTCTGTGATATATAGGGTTATATGATATAGAGGAGCTGAGCTCTGTGATATATATAGGGTTATATGATATAGAGGAGCTGAGCTCGGTGAGATATAGGGTTATATGATAGAGGAGCGAAGCTGAGCTGTGTGAAATATAGGGTTATATGATATAGGGGAAAGCTGAGCCTTTGGTATATAGGGTTATATTATAGAGGAGAGCTGAGCTCTGTGATATATATAGTGGGGGGTGGTCTTATTATTGGGATTATAGAGGGAGAGAAGCTGAGCTCTTTTTTGGGTAATATAGGGTTATCTGTGTATAGGATAGAAAAGGCTGAGCTCTGATATGGTATATTATAAGGGTTATATTATAGAGGGATTGAGAAGCTGAGCTCTGTGATATATAGGGTTATATGATTAGAGGGGAGAGTTTTTGGTTAGTGAGCTACTGTGATATATAGGGTTATATGTATAGAGGGAGAGAAGCTGAGCTCTGTGAAATATAGGGTTGTATAAGATGGATTTTAGGGAAAAGGGGGAGCTGAGCTCTGTGATATAATTTTTATTGGGGGTTGATTATGATATTAGAGGGGGAGCTTGAGCTCTGTGATATATAGGGTTATATGATATAGAGGAGTTGAGCTCTGTGTAATTTTATTGATATATAGGTGTTTTTATGGGATATATTAAAAGAGTTGAGCTCTGTGATATATAGGGTTATATGATATAGAGGAGTTGAGCTCTGTGATATATATAGGGTTATATGATATAGAGGAGCTGAGCTCTGTGATATATAGGGTTATATGATAGAGGAGAGAAGCTGAGCTCTGTGAAATATAGGGTTATATGATAGAGGGAGAGAAGCTGAGCTCTATGGTATATAGGGTTATATTATAGAGGGAGAGAAGCTGAGCTCTGTGATATATAGGGTTATATGATAGAGGAGAAGAGCTTAGCTCTATGATATATAGGGTTATATTATAGAGGGAGAGAAGCTGAGCTCTGTGATATACAGTATATAGTTTATATGATTTGGAGCAGAATTTTTAAATAAAATTCAGTCCTGCTTACCCCGCCCACAGACAGTGATTGACAGCTTTCCCCCATCAGTGTGTGTATAGAGCAAACTGTCAACCACTGCATGTGGGGCCGGGGTAAGCACTTTCTGTTTCGTTTTTTCTCTGCTTTTTACTTCAAATCATACAAACGTATGTACCACAGAGCTCAGCTCATCTGTCTCTATCACATCCTGCCGTCAGAGAGATTAGCTTTATTCCTAACTTGGATAGGAAAGTTTGATTGTGAGCCCTACTGCAGACAAGAACTGATGTCTGTGCTTTATAAAGGAAATAAATAAAGGACATTCCAACATGTAAGATTATTTATAACAAATTTAACAAAACTTACTTCTGCCCAACACACTTCAGCCGATTGATTTTAATGTCTGCCCCTCACCTCCTGTCTCTTTCCCCCTCCTTGTAGATTGTAAGCCCTCGCGGGTAGGGTCCTCTCTCCCTCTGTCGTGCCACTTCTCATTATCATTTATCACTGTACTCGTTATGTAATGTTATGTTAATGTTATGACTTATGTAATGTATGTAACCCCATCGAATGTACAGCGCCCTGGAATCAATGGCGCTTTAAAATCTATAATAATAATAATGTATCCCTCATAAAAGCTCTCACTCAAAATTTGAAATGACAGCGACAAACTTGCATTTACATAAAATGAGCACCGGGTGGAGCCATTACAATCCTTTTCACTTGTGTTCACTTTTTTCCGGCCGTAAATACCTTACTCTCGAAATTCGTCTTACAAAGGAAAAGGCATGGAAGAATTCTATTTAAATACAGTGTACAATGCAATAAATGTCCATTAGCAGGAATTAAAAGGCTTCAATGAACCAAATTTTCTTATTTTCAGATGAATGTTTCAACATGTGAGTTTGCTTAATAATTAAACAAAAGAGTCATTTTTAGCAGCGGGATATCATTTGCATTATCCAGATTTTTTGTGCATATTTTCTCATTCTTCTGTCTGTGATAATGATCATCCGATCTTTGGGGACAAAAAAACAAATGAAGTTTAAATGCCATGTTTTTTAAGTGAGAGTAGAGCTCTTAAAACTGATTGTCTGGTCCGTTCAATATGGAAACCCATACACATCATTTCTATAACAAAATCTGGCAGGAATACAAATTCTTGTTGGTGAGATATATTCTCTGCAGGTGCGGACAAAATAAATTCCCCCAAATGCTCTCATAGGTGTCATTAACAGGATACAGGTGCAAGTTATGGCCATTGTGTTCTGTCAGTCAAGAGGAGGAATGTCGTGATTGCTTTCTGCACATTATGACAGCAGTTTGGCTGATTTGGAAGATTATAAATTATTTCTAATTCCGTGGTATAGGAGTCAAAGTTCTCCATTTAAAGACCTTAAACCTGTCACATAGGTTATGCCACCCAGGCTGAGGACAGCACAAGCTAGTGACAGACATGCTGTTTCCAGTGCTATGTCCCATATTCTATAACACAGGGGCGTAGCTACAGGGAGTGCAGAGGTAGCAGTCGCTACTGGGCCCTGCAGCCTGAGGGGCCCCAAAAGCCCTTCTGCCACAGCATTTTAAATGGCACATGGTAGCAGAGGGGCCCCATTTCACTATTTGCACCAGGGCCCAGAAGCTTCAAGTACGGCTCTGCTATAACATAAAATAGTTTCAGAGCATTTAAGGCTCAAATCTGGTAGTTTGCAGCCTGTTCTGCCAGAGAAGAGTCCAGCTTATTCATGAGCCAGCATTAACCCCAACTGACCACGACTAGCCCCGCCCACTCACAGCTGATTCAACCTATTACTATGAATAGGTGGAAACCTGTGAATAAATGGCAGATGGGCGGGGTTGGTTGCAGGTGCGAGGGGCTCACACCTGCTCATGACTAAGCTGGACTCTTCTCTGGCAGAACAGGCTGCAAACTGCCAGATTTGAGCTGCACCTTATAAAATAAAGGGCACAGTGCTGGAAACAGCAGGTCTGTCACTAGCTTGTGCTGTCCTCAGCAAGGGAGGCATAATCTATGTGACAGGTTCTCTTTAAAGATGTTGCATTACTAAGACAACCCCTTTCTATGTTCCCTATTAGCGTATATGCAGACACGGATATACTAATGGTGCAACATGTGTACCTCCACAGTAGTAGGTAAGGGGGCCCACTGTCACCTTTAAGCATCTTCCTACTGTCTATTAGATTGCATGTAATTGTCTAAGCTAATGCATTTCATGGCTAATGATCACTGGTGGATTGTTACAGAGACATAAATGGGATGCTTTATGATAACATGAGGCCTATATATTGTTTCTACATGGGGGCTCTCTACATAGAGAGGAGGGTTCCTCTTGAGACCCTCCTCTTTGATTGGGGACCTGCTACATATTAGTGGCTCTAAGGTTAGGCACACACCATGCTTATGGTGTATGTTTAGCCTGTACGCTGGGGAAGCTCCTGACATACAGCTCTGGAAAAAATTAAGAGACCACTGCACAGTTTTCTAAAAATCAGCCTCTCTACATGTCTGATGGCCATTCCATTCCAGTGTCAGCTGAATTCCAACCAAAGTGCACGCTGGGGAAGCTTAATGTGCTTCTGATTAGGTGATCACCTGAACCAAATCTTATTTAATGAAGGAATGTATAAAAACACTGCTGTGGTCTTCACAATCATCTTGCAATAGGACAAGCTGGATGGCAAAACAGTGCTAGAAATAGACCAAAAGGAATTTGAATGAAAAGATTATTGTTATTCCACCAAATATTGATTTTTGAACTCTTCCTGACTTATAACATTAGTCTTATTGTTTCTAAATAAATATGAACTTGTTTTCTTTGCATTATTAAAGGGTTTCTACAATTTCTGCTTCTTTTTTATTATTTTGAAAGTTCTCATTTACTGCAAAAAAATACTAATTTTTTTCCTTTGAATTTCGGAGACATGTTGTCAGTAGTTTATATAATAAAATAACAATGTACATTTTTCTCCACATATTTACCATTGAACTGAAAATTTTGAAGTGGTCTCTTAATTTTTTCCAGCGCTGTATACCTTAAATCTATAGGATTAAGTGGTCTGACAGAGACAAGAGTGCTCTTTCCTTCTTAAGTTAAACACCTAAACGTCAGCGGCATTTGTTTAGCGTATACAGCCTGACATGTACATTAAATGGAAGCCAGTAATGTGGTGTGTATCTAGCCTTAGTCAGCTTGTCCATGTATTACTGCTGCTATGTAAATACAAACAACACATGTGGTGCCCCCAACCATTAACATTCGCTTTCAAGCCCCATATTAGTACATCTAATTATTTTTTTTTAAATACTGCCCTGATGACGCCCCTGACTACTAACTGCAGGGAGATGTATGAATAGACACAACACACTTAGTGGTAAAAGCTTATAAGGGGTTCCTTGGCCTTTCCAGAGGAGGCTTTCCATAGCAGAAGGGGTAACTTTGAAGTTTGAAGGAGAAAGGGTGGTACCATTACTGTACAGCAGTACTACAGTACTATACAGTATCTCACAAAAGTAAGTACACCTCCCACATTTTTGTAAATATTGTATTATATCATTTCATGGGACAACACTGAAGATATGACACTTTGATACAATGTAAAGTAGTCAGTGTATAGTATGTTCACACGGCGTAATTGCCATTTCACCACATATTTGCGCTTTAATACGGCCGAAATGTGCGCCGCAATTACGGTAATTCATAGCTCTCATGGAGAACTATTAATTACATCTCGTCATGTCACTTCTTCGCGGCGTGTACTTCTAAAACACATGGTGTATGCATCCCAATACGCCGTGTGAACATACCCTAACAGTGTAAATTTGATGGCCCAAAAAGTAACCAACCTACCATCAAGTCAAAAACACAAGTGGTACACCCTAATGAAAATGGAGAAATTGTCCCCCAAAGGTCAAAAATTTTGTGGGGGGCCCACCATTATTTCCCAGCACTGCCTTAAAGGGGGGTCTCACAAAATGATTTTTTTTTACCTTGGCCTGTTTTTTTTTGGTTTCATTTGAATTTCAGGGGCGTTTTTACGGGTTTCTCAGGCTGCATAGAAGCCATTTTTGTACATAGCAACAGTGCTCAGCCTATCAGGAAATCAAAAAGGTCTGTAGAAAGCGACCAAGGGAGCTATGCACCCCTTAAAGAGGGGATTTGGGAATGGGTAGGACACTTTTAAATTGACAAATTGAAAAGGGGCTTTTTTTTGCAAACTTTAACAAAAAAAGCAACCTTGTGTGGACAGCCTTTTTTAAACCCTTTGGGGCATGGAGTTCCTAGAGCTTCACGGGGTTGCAGCCACTGGAATTTCTTCCCCCCTTCCAGACGACATCAGGGAGCGGTGGTTGTTAAGACCTTGGCTTGGGATCCCCACGTCTCAATGGGGTTTGGGTCTGGAGACAACAGAAAAATCCCCTGGCATAAATTTTGCATTGGGGTACATTAGCTTCATGTTAGGCCTGTAAATCCCCAAATACTAAGCTTTTTAGTTCTGGTGTTATCTGATAAAGGGGATCTCCCTGGGCTATGTTTGGGATCTCTTCATTGAGGGTTTATACATTTCTCCTGCAGAGGACAAATGAGCAACCACTGAAGTCAGTAGATGACTCTACCGTACATACAAGGTAGTGGTAATAAAAGAAAACTCTTCTAAAAAAAAGGGATGGGATTAATTTTTGCTTTTTGTCTAATAGAGGGGGATTTAAAATCCTAATAGGGGAAACTTTTGGGAGCGCGTATGCAAAAACCTTTGTAACACTAATCCCCAGACTGTACCACTTACAACCCAAATACAACCCAGGATTTTCATAGATCCTATAATCAAAGTTATGTGATTAGTCAGTGTCAATTACATACTTACTTCGAAAGCACAATGGGGGTCCCCTAGAAAATGTCGCCCTATAAAACTAGTATGTATATCATTTCATGCAACTTTAAAAGGTGGGGGACGCGTAAATGTAAACTGGAATAGCTAAGGGTTTCCATTTTTAAGACTGGGGGGACAAAGGGATCAAAGAAGTTTAATAAATTCTGATAAATTTTATTACAACTTTTCATAGAAAAAACAAATAAAAAACCCTTTAATCACTAGGGGTCCTACGGGATTTGACGGGTCAACATTCAGCCTACACCAACCCAGATAGAGAAGGGAAAGTCATCTAAATGCCTTTAATATTTTCAGGGCCTCAGATAGTAATAGTAATGAAAGTAGATTTTTAGAAGTGTCACAAATCATCCAACACTACATAAGCAAAAGCTACCGTACAAGCTTGTTACAAGATAGTACCAAAATTTCCCAGATGTATAAAAAATTTTTTTCCCCTGGGGTGTTAAACATTTGTTGGAGATGTCAGAGAATGGATTGAACCACCTTACATGCACCTCGTAGGGTTAACGTGAACAACATCAAGATGTCTCAGGCAGATTTTTTGGGGTTTATGGTAATAGCCTTTTTTAGGGGTGGTCCATTTTAATGTTCTGCACAAATAGAAACAATTTTTGGTTATGTTCACATAGCGTAATTGTGGTGTGTACAGTACGGCTGCAATTACGGCGGATAATTTGAGAGTTGCGCTGATACGTGCATACTCCCGTGGCACAGGGGAGGCGGCAGCCCGCCGGCCCCATTCACATTCACTCTCACGGCGCGTATTCGCCCCAAATAAATTTACATGTGCTTATTTCCCCGGCCCCCACACTACATATTGTACGAGGGGGACAGGAGGCGTAATCCATATTCTCTATGAGAACGTAGATTTCCTAATTTCGGCACCCTCTGCCGATTAAAACGCAAAACAAGCAAATTGTGCCAAAAATTTCCCCCCGTAACTGCCTTTTTCTTCTCTCTAAAATAGTACTGGCTCCTGTTTAAAACAATGGGATGTTTTAGTCCATTTTGCAACTTTTATTATTATTATTTATTTTAGAGCGCCATTGATTCCAGGGCGCTGTACATTCAAGGGGGAGTTCCAAACATAACAAATACAAATAACAAATACAAATGGTGAACAAATACAATGGTGACGAAAAATGACTATTAACTGATACAGAGAGGAAAGAGGACCCTGCCCGTGAGGGCTTACAATCTACAAGGAAGGAGGGAAGAGACAGAAGGTGTGGGGTGGACAAGTTTGTGGGCCGGTGTACTGGTGGTGGGGTTAGTGTAGGTTATAAGCTATCCTGAAGAGATGGGTTTTCACGTTGCTTCTGAAACTGGTGAAAGTTGGGGAGAGTCTGATGTTTTGGGGTAATGAGTTCCAGAGAATGGGGGAAGCACGAATAAAGTCTTTGGAGACTTTTGTGTGAGGAGTTGATGAGAGGGGAGCAGAGATGAAGGTCCTGTGAGGAGCGGAGAGTGCGTGAGGGGAGGTATCTGGAGGTTAGAGCAGAGATGTATGGAGGGGAGAGGTCATGGAGAGCCTTGTAGATCATGGTTAGTAACTTGAAATGAATTCGCTGGGCAATGGGAAGCCAGTGAAGGGATTGACAGAGGGGAGAGGCAGGGGAGCAGCGGGGAGAGAGGTGGAGAAGACGGGCAGCAGAGTTGAGGAAGGTTTGAAGGGGAGCACTTTTAGAAGGCTCCCTCAAACTGCTGCTGGAATTCATAGCAATCAGCTGAAATCTGTGGAGAAGATGGCAACTCTCCAGCATCACCTGGCTCATGGAGTATAAAATATTTCTTCTTGCCACCACTGGGATGCCCACCTAAACCTTTTGGGTGATGCTCGTTGCAGCTGTTCTTTGCTCTAGATAGTAGATGAGGGTCCAGATAGGGGACTGCCCTCTATTAACTCAGAATTTCACAACAGGGATTTTGAAAATAGAGTTTGTTTAAGCCAGACAACCCCAGGCCAGGATCAAGCATGAGCATATCACTAATGGGAAGATTCCCATGCATGTTCATGGAGAGTGTTTCATTTGATTTTAAGGTTTAGAAACTAAGGAATGATCTATGGTTCAACATTAATACCAAAATTACGTAAAAATATTACAGAAATCACAATATACCTCCTTAAAAGAACAATGGTGCCATCACCACTGTGCACCGGGACACTTACAATATTTAAAGAGAACCCGTCACATAGATTATGCCCCCCTTGCTGAGGACAGCACAAGCTAGTGTCAGACATGCTGTTTCCAACTCTGTGTCCCTTATTCTGTAAGATGCTGTAGTTTTCGTTTATATAAGGCCATGTTCACACAACTTAATTGCGGGGCGTAATCACGCCCCGCAATTACGCCATGTGGAAGGGGGCGGGGCGGGAGCGGGGGGCCGGCCCATAGACTATCATTGCTCGTGGCGCCAGTAATTGACATGTCACTTCTCTCCCCCCGCGGCGGATTCGCCGAGCGGGGAGAAGAGACGTACTCCATAGTTCTCTATGAGAACTGTGGATTACCGTAATGACTGGGCCGTATTTTAGCCCGTAATTCGCGCAGTACGCCGTGAATTACGGGCTAAAATAAGCCGTGTGAACATAGCCTAATGCTCAAATCTGCAGTTTTCAGCCAGAAGAGCCATTCGAAGAGTGATTCAAATAGTCAGTTTTTTTCAAACCCCGCCCACCTGAGGCTAGCCCCGCCCAGCTCAACTGATAAACCTATTACTTTGAATAGGTAGAAACATGTGAATAACTGTAAGTGGGCGGAGCTAGCCTTTGGTGGGCGGGGCTAACACATTTTCATGAATACGATTTGAGGGGTAAATACTCTAAAACTACAGCATCTTACAGAATAAGGGACACAGCGCTGGAAACAGCGGGTCTGACACTAGCTTGTGCTGTCCTCAGCAAGGGGGGCATAACCTATGTGACAGGTTCCCTTTAAGTGAGTAGAAAAATAGTGATGACCCTTCGGTGTCTAATAAGAGGCCATCAATGTTTTTTTCCTTGAAATCCAGCCTGTCATCTTGCACAGCCATGGATAAGAGGTTTGTAAAATCTGATGACATTTATGTCAGCAAATGAAGGAATCCAAGTTTTTTTTTTCTATCAAATATATTTTAAATCTGGATAAAAAGCATGGAAATCTCCAGCCATTGCAACCTAAACATCAGTGATGAAAAGTGCACAAGTCAGAAGTTGTAATTGGTGGGATACTCAGAATAGGTAGGACACTGTTAATGGACACATGTTGAAAAGTGACTTGTTTTGCAAGATCTTTAATTTAAAAAACAATCCTTGTAGTGAGACAACCCCTTTAAGTGTCTGCCTTTGTCTCAGCTTATTTCATTACCGAGTAAAAGTAAGCACAACAAAAAAATTGTATTTTGTTTCTTTTGTTAAGAACTACATTTTACTATTGGTTAAAATATCAGTAAACATTTTTTCTTTGGAAAATCTCAGCAATGTTATTTTACATTATTAAATTACGTTGTTGATGCAATAAAATGTAGCTCCATAGATATATGGTTAGTAAGGCAGTATGGGGTACTTTTATAGTGCATTTGTTATGGTGTTACTTACAGTGGGTTGTAAAAGTATTCATACCCTTTGAACTGTCCCTCATGTTTAAACATTATAGTCAAAAACCCAAATGTATTTATTGGTATTTTAGGTGAGAGAGCAACACAAAGTAGCAATTGTTTGTGAAATGTAAAGAAAATGATACATACGTTTACAAAGTTTTGAAAATAAAAAAACTGATGTCTTTAACCCGCTAGGTCAATACTTTGTAGGACCACCATTAGGGTATGTTCACACGGCTCAATTGCAGGGCGTACAGTACATCCTGCAATTACAGCGGGTGTTCGGGGGTCGCGCTGATACTCCCATGACACGGGGGGCGGGGGGGGGCGGAATCCCGTTGGCCCCATAGACAAGCATTCCTCCCTGCGCATACAATACGATCGTATTGTACGAGCGAGGAGAGGAGGCGTAATCCATAGTTCTCTATATGAACTATAGATTACCGTAATTATGGGGTGCATTTCGCTTGTATTAGAGCGCAGAACGCGGCGAAATGCGCCCCAGGATAAGCTGTGTGAACATAGCCTTAGCTGCATGACATCGGCAGTCTGTTGGGCTATATTTCTACCAGCTGTGTACATCTACAAGTTGGAATGATTTTTGTCTATTCTTTGCTGAATAACTCTCGCTTTGTCAGATTGGTTGACATATGTTTGTGAACAGCAATTTTAAAGTCCTGCTACAGATTCTCAATGGGGTTTAAGTCTGGACTGTGACTGGGCCATTCTAACACATGAATATGCTAAACCCATCCACTGTAGATTTGACTGTATGTTTAGGGCCGTTGTCCTGCTGGAAGCTGAACCTTCACCTCAGTCCACAGTCTTTCTCAGTCTCTAACTCCTTAATAACCGCCCGCTGTCTTTTGGTGTCGGGCATCTCAGGTCGTTCGTCTGCAGCGACATCTTTTGACGTTGCTGCAAACATCGTTGCTGAGATTGGGGCTATACTACACAGCCCTGATCCCAGAGCATCTCCTGTGAGCACCGGGGAGCAGGGAAATCCTCCGCTCCCCGGTGCTTTAACCCTTTGATTGCGGCGGATCGTCACCGCAGCGCAATCAAAGGGTTTTCCCTGCTCTGTCGGGTGATCGGAACGCCCGCTGACCCGACAGAGCCCGGGAAACGGCTGCACAGTCAGCCCTGGGGACCTAGAGTAGCTCCAGGACTGTCTGTGTAACAAGCCAGTGATCAGGGCAAACTGTGTGCTGTCCTGATCACTGCCTGTGTCAGACTGACACAGTAATGTATTAGCATATTCATATATGCTAATACGTTATACTCTAAGTGGAGAAAAAAATTTAAAACAGTTCTCCCTTCATGGGATTAAAAAAAAGTAAAAAACAAAGTGTAAAAAGTGTAAAAAAAAATAGAAAAAAAATAAATAAAATAAAAATAAATATTTAATAAAAAAATAATTGTGCGTACATTACACACACACAAAAAACATACACATATTTGGTATCCACACGACCGCAATAACCTGTAGAATTAATCTAACAAGTTATTAAGTGTGAAATGTGAATGGTGTAAAAAAAAATGTCAAAAAACAAAAAAAAAAGTAATTGAAAAAATATCAGCAATTATTTATAAGTGAACTTGTCCCAAATAAAAAGTGGCCTCATCCAACTGCGTCATTGAAAAAATAAAAAATTTACAACTGTTGAAACACGAGGAGGCAAAAACTGGAAAAATGTTCTGGTCATTAACTACTTTTCAGGCCTGGGGCTTAAGAGGCTAACAGGTTTTCCTTTAGGATTCCTTTAGGATTGCCCTTTATTTAGCTCCATTCATCTACCCTTTAACTCTGAGCAGCTTCTCAGTCTCTACTAAAGCGAATCCCCCCCCCAGCATGATACTGCCACCACCATGCTTCACGGTGGGGACGGAGTGTTCTGGGTTGTGTGCAGTATTGGATTTCCTCCACACATAGCTTTGGCATTTAGGTTCAATTTTGACAGACTCTCCCACCTGATCTGTGGATCTCTGCGGCTCCTACAGATTGACCCAGGGTGTCCCACGGGATGGCGTCAGGTCCCTGGCTCTGTGTAGATGGCAGTAGATGGAAGTGCTTTGTCTGCTTTTATTCACATTATTTTTGTTGGTTTTTATCTCCCTGTTCCCAGAGGAGTCAATTCACCTGCTGCTGATAACATAGCAGAGGGGGAGGAGCCTGTTCACCTGATGTTTATAACACAGGGAAGGGGAGGAGTCAGTTCACCTGCTGCTGATAACATAGGGGAGGAGTTAGTTCACTTGCTGTTTATAACACAGGGAGGGGGAGGAGTCAGTTCACCTGCTGATAACACAGGGGAGGAGTTAGTTCACCTGCTCTTGATAACACAGGGGAGGGGGAGGAGTCAGTTCACCTTCTGTATATAACACAGAGGAAGAGGAGGAGTCTGGTCACCTGCTGCTAACATAGGGGAGGGAGAGGCGTCTGTTCACCTGCTGCTGATAACACAGGGGAGGGGGAGGAGAGTGTAATTGACTGTTTTGTGAGTTAGGGTATGTTCACACGGCTTATTTTGGGGCGCATTTCACAGCATACTGCTCTTAATAAGCTGGGAAATGCGCCCCATAATTACAGTAATCCATAGCTCTCATAGAACGATGGATTACTCCTCGTCCCTTATAATCTTATCTTATCTGATCACTTATTAGTAATGCATGTCTATGGGGACGATGTTTTGCGGCGCGTACTGTACATTGTGTGAACAAACCCTTAGACAACAGAGTAAGCTGCGGCACTCTCCCTGCATTGAAATAAAGCATTATGCTGTTTCCAGGACTTACTGCTCAGTGTCTGTCTTCATGGTCATGAGTGCCATTTTGTGAAACCGGGTCTCTCTGCTGTCTTTGTAACTGGTGCTCTCCTTGTTTGGGCTGTCAGTTTAGGTGGACAACCATGTCTTGGTAGGTTAGCAGTTGTGCCATGTTCCTTCCATTGCTTAATTTGCTTTATAAATGCAAACTTAACAATAGAAAAATGCAGTGCAAAGATTTCCAAAGCCTTTACAAATTTCTGGAGACAACCTGTGCAGAACTCCATTCTCCAGAGGAACTACATGGTTAGCAAGTAGAGTAAGATATTTGTTCTAGAGCTCATGGATAATAAAACACAGGACCCAAGGTATTGGGTGAAAAACCCTGACACATTAATATGGAGCCATTTCAGCTTTGCCCCAAGACCCCTCTCATGTAAAACGCTATGGACAAACACATTGAGGGGGACATGTATGAAAATGGTCTTGGTCTAAGACTTTCTTTGCTGCCCGTAGCAACCAATAGGAGCGCCCCTTTCATTTTTTCAGAACAATATATGAAATTAAAGGGCAGATCTGATTGGTTGCTACGGGCAGCAAAGAAAGTCTTAGACCTAGAGAGTTTTTATACATGAGGTGTAAGATATAGAATATCTGGCTACTATTAAAATTAATTACATAAATATACATTTAATAATAATATTGTTATTTTTTTAAATAAATGTGAGGGTTGACTGCACATTTTTATCAAGTAAAATGATCATTGATAACACAAGGTTAAATTCACTTGGATACAAAAGCATTAATACAACACATTGTATTTAACATGGATAGCAAAATAGGATGAAGCATAAAATTATGCTTTAAAACAGATAACATGAGAAGTTAATTCTGCCAATCTAACAAGATCTATCCAACATTTATCGGCCAAATTGGTTATATTCCAGTTATCTTGGAAGTACTCTAAATCACTAACCATTATAAAACATTGTAAGACATTATATAAAATTGGGCCCCATTTTTACAATCTTGATAAAAAAAGGCCAATGATTCTAACTGACCAGGCATGGTCAATGTAGAAACTGTTAGGATTTTTACTGCATTTAGGATGATAGCCATGCATAATGTAATCCAATACGTATTCAACTCTATTTTAGAACTTCTTAAAGTCAATAAAGCCCAAAAGCAGTTCATGGCTCCATGCTGTATCTCCATATGTATTGCTCCATTGGTCACAGTCTAGGGGAGAATATATCTGTAGCTATAGCAATTGTGGGTCTTTCTGCTTGAAGGGTCCAAAACCCCTATGCTATATATGAAGGCATTAATATTATGTACACTACATGGTGCCAGACCCAATTTATATTCTTTTCGTAAAACGTAAACTAAACAAGCCCTTTTTAAAACAGCAAACAGGGGTGCCTCAAGTTTAAAGGTAAAAGGGGAATCCATTCCTTATTTTTTTATGCCACAGTTTTTATCCAGAACATGTAATGTGAGGTATCCGGTACTGTAATGTGAGGTATCCAGGACTGTAATGTGAGGTATCCAGAACTCTAATGTGAGGTATCCAGAACTGTAATGTGAGTAATTTTTTCTCTTGTTCTGGCTACTTACACCGTCCACACAAAAATCACACTTTCTGCCCCCTATCTGACAACTATTTTCTCCTCTCTTAAAGCCTGAGCTCATGAGCTCTATCCTCTGCACTTTTATCTCCAAACCATCTTCTATCAGAAGACTAAACAGACACTTTCCCAGTCCATATTGAGATCCATTCGTACTACTAGTAAGGGACAGTTTCAATTCCCTGAGCCTCACCACCAAACTCACCCACTTTACCCCCTTTTCCCCAAACTCCACAGCTAATTATGAGCCTCTAAATCAAGATAATAAAGAAAGCTAGTTGAGTGCTGAGTACTTTTTTCCAACAAAAATAATGTAAATGTATTTAATTGGTTCTGGTAACCACCAAGGCCTTCTGGCTGATCATGTTTTTTTTATCAATCCATACTAATAATAAATTCTTAATCATTTTCATTATTTAAGCTCTCTGCTTTGTTACCACCTTTACTCCTTTTGCTACTTTGGCTGCTGTAATGGCCTCTTTCTTTCTGTGCCCAGTATTTTTTAATTATTCGTTGATTCGACATACTGACTGGTTAATACAGACATACACCTGCTATCCCCTGCTAAGCAATAAGTCCATTCTAAATTCAATTGTTGCTCTTACTGTTTTCCTCTATCCTTCACCTTAGCATAAGAAAGCTTCTTTTGTGCCATGCTAACTGTATACAGTCTACAAAAGTGGGTACACCGCTAACATTTTTGTAAATGCTGTATTATATAATTTCATGGAACACTGAAGATAAGACACTTTGATACAATGTAGTCAGTCTACAGCTTGTATAACTGTGTAAATTTGGTGTGTGCTCAAAATAACGCAAACAGAAACACAGGCATCAATGTCTAAACCGCTGGCAACAAAAGTGAGTCAACCCTTAAGTGAAAATAGACAAATTGTGTCAATATTCTGTGGTGCCACCATTATTTTCCAGCACTGTCTTGGTTCTCTTGGGCATGGAGTTCACTAGAGCTTCACAGCTGGCAGCCACTAGAATCTTCTTCTACTTCTCCATGACAACATCACAGAGCTGGTGGATAGTAAGAGAGCTTGTGCTCCTCCACCTTCTGTTTGAGGATGCCCAACAGATCTAGGGTTTAGATCTAGAGACATGCTTGATCAGTCCAGCACCTTTACCCTCATTTTCTTTAGCAAGGCAGTGGTCATCATGGGGAGGTGAAAAATTTGGGGTTTGTTATCATGTTGGAAATACTTGCCCTGTGGGGCCCAGAAGGGAGGGGATAAAGCTCTGTTTCAGTATGTCACAGAAATATGTTTGCATTCATGGTTCCCCTCAATGAAACTGTAGCGCCCCACAGCTGGTGGCACTTAATACAACCCCAAAACTGTGAAAACCCCCACCACCATGCTTGACTATAGGCAAGACAAACTTATTTTTGATTCCAGTAATCCATGTTTTTATTCTGCTTGTCTTCAGCAAACTGTTTTCAGGCTTTCTCGTGCATCATCTTAAGAAGAGGATTCCTTCTGGGACGACAGCCATGCAGACTAATTTGATGCAGTGTGTGGCATATAGGCTGAGCACTGACAGGCTGATCCTGCACCCCTATAACCTTGGGAGCAATACCGGCAGCACTCATGCATCTATTTTGAAAATATAATCTCCGGATATGACGCTAAGCCCGTGCACTCAACTTCATGGGAGGTCTTTCTTGAGGGGGAAACCCAAACTTGTTAAACAGCTGTAGGTCCGTGGCCCACCATGCCTGCAGCTCATTTATTGGTGGGTGGCAATTTTCTTACAGCTTAGGCCATCTTTATGTAGACCAACAATTCTTTATTTCAATTCTTCAGAGAGTTTTTTGCAATGAGGTGCCATGCTGAACTTCCAGTGACCAGTATGAAAGAGTTTGAGAGCGATAAAACCAAATTTAACAGACCTGCTCCCCATTCACACCTGAGACCTTGTAACAGTAACAAGTCACGTGACAGTATGGAAAAAAATGGTTAATTAGGCACAATTTGTCCATTTTCACTTAGGGGTATACTCACTTTTGTTGCTAGTGGTTTAGACATTGATGGCTATGTGTTGAGTTATTTTGAGGGCACAACAATATTAAAGTGTCATATCTTCAGTGTTGTTCCATGAAAAGATAAAATAAAATATTTACAAAAATGTGAAGGGTGTTCTCACTTCATATATACTGTACTGTCGATGGGGAAAAAAAAAAGATTGTGAACACAGCACAAGGACAGGTTTTTCCTGCTTCAAGCTGACTTTCAAAGTAATGTCCAAGTGATGCCTTCCCTTTTATTTCACCCAAAGTGTCACAGAAAATGCGGGCATCTCATTTAGCTTTTAGCATGATGGTTGAGTGCCAAGCAAATGGTTGTGCACCAAACCGGAATACTCTAAAATATATTGGTTAAGGACCAAAACCTTTCAACAGTTTCTAATGTCAACCTCATAAACCATTTAAAGGGGATTAGCCACAATCTCATTTCATAACTCCTGCATCCAGCTCTTCAGCTCTGTGTACCAGGAGGGGGGGGTTGTGGGTGC